>JAXLNO010001095.1:5000-38139 GCA_038087875.1 Malacoraja senta | reverse complement strand
TCTTGCTTTGCTCTCCCTCTCTCTCTCTGTCTCCCTCTCTCTCTGTTTCTCTCTGTCTCTCTCTTGCTCTGTTTCTCTCTCTGTCTCTCTCTCTGTCTTTCTTACTCTCTCTCTGCCTCTCTCTCCCTATCTCTCTGCCCCTCTCTATGTCTCTCTCTGTTTCTCTCTCTGGTTCTCTCTCTCTGTCTCCTTCTCTCTCTCTCTGTGTCTCTCTCTTTCTCTCTCTCTCCCCCACTCTCTCTTTCTGCCTCTCTCTCTGTCTCACTCCCTCTCACTGACTGTCTCTCTCTGTCTCTCTCTCTGTCTCTCTCTCTTTCTTCCACTCTCTCTCTATCTCTATTTCTCTCTGTCTCTCTCCATTTCTCTCTGTCTCTCTGTGCCTCTCTGTCTCTCTCTCTCTCTCTTTCTTTCTCTCTCTCTCTGCCTCTCTCTCAATCTCTCTGCCCCTCTCTCTGTCTCTCTCTGTCTCTCTCTATCTCTGTTCCTCTCTCTGTCTCTCTCTCTCGCTCTGTCTTTCTCTCCGTCTTTCCCTCCGTCTCACTCTCTGTCCCTCCCTCTCTGTCCCTCTATCTCTCCATCGCTTTCTCTATCTCTATCTTTCTGTCTTTCTCTCACTTTCTCTGTCTCACTCTCTCTCTCTATCTCTGTATCTGCCTCATATTTCTCCATCCCTGTCTCTGTCTCTCGCTGTCTGTCTATCTCTCTCTATTTCTCTATCTATCTCTCTCTCTCTGTCTCTCTCTCTCTACCTCTTTTAGAGCTCTATCTAACTCTCTCTTGAAAAAACATCCAGAGAACCGGCCTCCACCTGCCTGAGAATTCTCAGGCAGATAATTCCACAGACTCACAACTCTCTGAGAAAAAAGTGTTTCATCGTCTCCGTTCTAAATGGCTTACCCCTTATTCTTAAACTATGGCCCCTGGTTCTGGACTCCTCCCAATATCGGGAACATGTTTCCTGCCTCTATCGTGTCCAAACCCTTAATAATCTTATATGTTTCAATGAGATTCCCTCTCATCCTTCTAAACTCCAGAGTGTACAAGCCCAGCCGCTCCATTCACTCAGCATATGACAGTCCCGCCATCCCGTGAATTAACCTGGTAAACCTACGCTGGCCTCTCTCAATAGCAAGAATGTCCTTCCTCAAATTAGGGGATCAAAACTGTACGCAATATTCCACGTGTGGTCTCACTAGGGCCCTGTACAACTGCAGAAGGACCTCTTCGCTCCTACTCAACTCCTCTTGTTATGAAGGCCAACAGGCCAAAACTGCACACCACACTCCAGGTGTGGTCTCAGCAGGGATGGAGGGAAAGGGAGAGAGAGAGGGGCAGAGAGGGGGAGATAGAGGGGGAGAGAGGGAGGGGAGAGAGACGCAGAGGGGGAGAGAGAGAGGCAGAGAGGGGGCAGAGGGAGGGGGATAGAGGGTGAGAGAGGGAGAGAGAGAGAGAGAGGGGGAGAGAGAGGGGGAGAGAGAGGGGGTGAGAGGGAGAGAGAGGGGGAGAGAGAGAGGGGGAGAGAGAGGGGGAGAGAGAGGGGGAGACAGAGGGGGGAGAGAGAGAGGGGGAGAGAGAGGGGGAGATAGGTCAGCCATGGTTGCAAGGTGGAGTGGACTCGGTAAGTTGGCGATATGCAGAGAACTGCCCTGCTGACTACAAATTCAGAAAGGTCCAATGGAGACAATGCCAAGTGTGGGCTAGCAGGAGTGAAATGGGCCGAATGGGCCTTTTCCGGACGCTCTGGGCTCCCCGCATCCACGCCGTTGTCCCGCAAGGTCGGTTTGGTGAATTTGGGGGAGTTTTGGGGGCAAATAGTTTGGAAATGAGACAGAAATCGGCCTGCAAGGGCCACATTAAGTGTGGATATAGTGTGAGTTATAAATTGTGGGGAACCGCCTGCCAGCGCCTGTGCATGCTCCCCCTGCTGCATTAAAGGGAATGCATGCATCACTGGCTGCATTGCTGCCTCCCCGCTGCATGGCAGCGCTTTTATTTTTACCTGATCTTCACTGCTGCATTCCCGTGGCGCTTCCCGGCGGGACGGGGGACGCGTTAGGGCGACGCACCGGCGCTGGCAAAGCGGGACGGCGGGTCTCAGGTGTCCGGGTGGAGGGCGAAACGCCGAATGTTGGTTCTAGGTGTTTTTTTGTTGTTTTGGTCCTTTGAGGGTGGGGTGGAGAGGAAAAAGGAGTGGGGGAGGAAGGAGGGAGGGGGGAGGAGGGAGAGAGGGAGGGAATGAGTGTGAGAGAAAGTTTGGGAGAGTTGTGAGAAAGTTTGGAGAAAGTTTGGAGAAACTTTTGAGAATGTTTTGAGAAAGTTTTGAAGGGAGAGAGGGAAGAGATGGACGAGGGAAAGAGAAGTATTCACCTCTCCCTCCCTCTCTGGTCATAGAGTTGCTGCCTCACGGCGCCAGAGACCCCGGTTCCATCCCGACCACGGGCGCTGTCTGTACGGAGTTTGCACGTTCTCTCCCCTTGACTTGCGTGGGTTTTCTCCGGGCGCTACGGTTTCCTCCCACCAGGGCCGGATTTACGTATGAACCAGACAAGCTTAAGTTTAGGGCCTCGAGATCTAGGGGGGCCTCGGCCCGATCCACCAAGGTGTATAAAACTTTTGACATAGTGGCGTTGTTACAAACCCTACCATCGGTGGTGCTGTGCTTGCGATTCAGGAGGCTTTGGTGTTGTGGGGGGGGGGGGGGGATTAAAATGCAGGTGAGGTTTATATTCGTTGTGGAGAGGACATAGAAACATGGAAAATAGGTGCAGGAGTAGGCCATTCGGCCCTTCGAGCCTGCACCGCCATTCAATATGATCATGGCTGATCATCCAACTCAGTATCCTGTACCTGCCTTCTCTCCATACCCCCGATCCCTTTAGCCACAAGGGCCACATCTAACTCCCTCTTAAATATTCCCAATGAACTGGCCTCAACTACCATCTGTGGCAGAGAATTCCAGAGATTCACCACACTCTGTGTGAAAAATGTTTTTCTCATCTCGGTCCTAAAAGATTTCCCCCTTATCCATAAACTGACCCCTTGTTCTGGACTTCCCCAACATCGGGAAGAATCTTCCTGCATCTAGCCTGTCCAACCTCTTAAGAATTTTGTAAGTTTCTACAAGATCCCCCTTCAATCTTCTAAATTCTAGCGAGTACAAGCCTAGTCTATCCAGTCTTTCTTCATATGAAAGTCCTGACATCCCAGGAATCAGTCTGGTGAACCTTCACTGTACTCCCTCTATGGCAAGAATGTCTTTCCTCAGATTAGGAGACCAAAACTGTATGCAATACTCCAGGTGTGGTCTCACCAAGATCCTGTACAACTGCAGTAGAACCTGCCTGCTCCTATACTCAAATCCTTTTGCTATGAATGCTAACATACCATTCGCTTTCTTCACTGCTTGCTGCACCTGCATGCCTACTTTCAATGACTGGTGTACCATGACACCCAGGTCTCGTTGCATCTCCCCTTTTCATAATCAGCCACCATCTGATTCTGGTGTACAGTTCTGGGGTCCATACTTAAGAAAGGATGTACTGGCCCTGGAGGCAGTGCAGCGAAGGTTTACAAGATTAATTCCTGCAATGAGGGGATTGACATATGAGGAAAGGTTAAGTAGGCTGGAACTCTACTCTTTGGAGTTTAGAAGAATGAGAGGCGATCTCATTGAAACATATAAGATCGTGGGGGCCTTGATCGGGTGGATGCACCGAGGATGTTCCCAATGATCGGGGAAACTAGAACTAGGGGACATAGTTGTAGAATAAGGGGGGGCTCTTTTAAAACTGAGATGACGAAGAACTTCTTCACCCAGAGGGTGGTTAATTTATGGAATTCACTGCCCCAGGGAGCAGTGGAAGCAGAAACATTAAATATATTTAAGTCTAAAATAGATGTTTTTTTAGCTGCCAAGGGGATAAGGGGCTACGGGGAGAGGGCAGGGATATGGACCTAGGTAGGGTTAGTATAGTAAGACCTGAGTGATCTCCTGGACAAGTGTCGATCGCCTGGATTGGGGTCGGAGAGGAATTTCCCGGATTTTTTTCCCGAATTGGACCTGGGTTTTTATCCGGTTTTTTGCCTCCCCCAGGAGATCACTCGGTTCTTGGGGTGGAGAGGGGTGATAGCGCTATAAAGGGGAGGGTAGTGTCTTGTGTTCTGTGTCTTGTGTCTACTGTTTGTGGGTGGGGGTGTTTGTTTGTTTGGTGTTCAGCCATGAGCGAATGGCGGTGCGGGCTCGATGGACCTGGTGGTCTGCTCTCGCACCTACTTTCTATGTTTCTATGTTTCTATCACCTCAGTCCACCCACCTGCCTTCCTCCGGTCCCAACCCTCGGCCCTGCCGTGTGTTTGCCATCCCCCCTGACCTCCCCCTTCTCAGATACCGAACGGTCTGTCCTCAGCATATGCCTCACCTTTGGCCCCCTCCATCCCCACCTCAATGAGTTCCACGCCCACCGCGATTTGGAACTCTTCTTCCGTCGCCTCCGCCTCACACCATTCTTCCACGGGAAGGAGTCCTCGCCCCCCATTGATGATCCCTTTTCCCGTCTCCAACGGACCCCATCCTCTTGGACCCCCCCCCCCCCTCTCATGGCCATTGGGATAGTCGATGACGGAGTTGAAGGGAAAGAGAGTAAAGGGAGGGTTAATGACCCCAGAAATGATCCTCACCACATCCACTCTATCCAAGCTTTTCACTATTTGGTATGATTCAATGAGGTCCCCCCTTATTCTTCTAAAATCCAGCGAGTACAGGTCCACAGCCATCAAATGCTCATCATATGTTAACCCATTAATTCCTGGGATCATTCTTGTACACCTCCTCTGGACCATCTATAGAGCCAGCACATCCTTCCTCAGATATGGTGCCCAAAATTGCTCACAGTGCTCCAAATGTGGCTTGACTGGTGCCTTATAGAACCTCAGCATTACATCCCTGCTTGACAGGGAGTAAATGCAATTGATGTCTTTCATATTAGTTAACCATGGATTTTCTTGACCACAGTTGACAGCCCCTAATGGGATTGCATGTCTTTCACACATCTCAAAGGAGCATAGCGTTAAGCTTCGAAGGGCAAAATTTACACGAGTTGTGCAGGTCAAGTGTTTTTTGCAGAGAGAGCTTGATACCTAGAATGCGCTACCAGGAGTGGTGGTAGAGGAGGACATGATAATGGTGCTTAAGAAGGTTTTGGACAGGCTTGTGAATGTGCAGCGAATACAAGGATATGGATCACATGCAGGCAGTGGAGATGAGTTTTGGTTTAGTTTAGAGATAGAGTATGGAAACAGGAACTTTGGGCCACTGAGTCCGCACTGACCAGCAATTGCCCATTCACTATTTCTGTCCGACAAGCTAGGGACAATGTACAGAAGCCAATTAACCTACAAACATGCACGTCTTTTGTATTTGGGAGGAAACCGGAGCCCCCAGAGAAAACCCACAGGGTGACAGAGGGAAGGTACAAACTCCGTCCAGACAGCACTCTAGTCAGGATCAAACCCGGGTCTCTAATGCTGTAAGACAGCCACTCTATCACTGTGCCTCTGTGTTGCCTCAGTTTAACTTGGTATCCTGTTCGACATGGACATTGCAGGCTGAAAGTCCTGTTCTTGTACTGTTCTATGTTCTATATATTCTCATTGGACAGGGCAGGGATATGTTTTCCACTCCTCCAGCCTCCATGTTGAATACTTACTCCCAGTTTAAATCTGATTCAATTAGTCAATCCATTTCTCCCTCCCCTCCTGCCCTGATCCCCATTCTATATCTTGAAGTAGTCATTCCCTTTTACACTCCCTGGTCTGTCTACTATGCCCACAACATTCCTCTACTTTCCTGTCTTGGTGCATGCAACATCTATCCATTTACCACTGTCCATAGACCCAGGTAGTTCTTCAAAGTGAAACAGCGTGAAACACTAGCACTTCCAGTCAAATCTACTGCATTTAGTTTTCATGACGTAATCTTCCACATTGCATCAATGAAACAAATAGAATGGCTGCTTTCTGGAGAACCTGCATTCAATCCATGGAACTTTCTAAGATTCCTAATTCCTGCCACTTTAATTCTCCATTCAACACCCACCATGATCCATCCATCTGTACCTCTTACACTAGGATAACAAGGGTGAAAGTAACCTTGAGGACCAACAACTCAGCTTCTGCCTTGACATGTTGCAGCCTTTCAAACTCAATTCCACATTCAACGAGTTGCATTCCCTGTCGATAAAAGAACTGGTCATTTCAACTGTTAAGTTGAAGACAGAAAGACAAGATGCAAGAAGTATGAAGCAGGATCCCAAGCTGAAACATTACATAACCATGTCTTCCAGATGCTGCCTGAACCACTGAGTTACACCTGCACGTTTTTGTGTTTTTTTTATATTACAGTTAAGTTATCCACCTGCAAAATCAGGACAGCCTGACCTACTTGAGTACTGCAGTATGTGCTGCATTTTATATAACTCTGTTTAATTTCATGCATGCAGAGATGCAGTGAAATGGTTTGGATGGAACAGCAGATGCTGGACACCCCGTCCCTTCTCTCCAGAGATGTTGCCTGTCCCACTGAGTTACTCCAGCTTTTTGTGTCTATCTGCAGTGAAATGGTTGTTCTGCATTCTCTCCAGTCAAGTCATACTGTACATAAGTACAATTCGTCCTCTTCTGGAAAAGCACGCAGAGATCCACCACATTTCAGGACTATCTTGCAGCTTCCAAGTCTCTGAAAAGTCTGATTTTGCCCCAAGGAAATACCCAATTTCTCATATTCTCATGTTAAGGCCCAGTGCCATAACAGCACTGGATTGATGAAGTAGAGGCGCCTGCCTCAGTTTAAGATTTTCTGTTTCAAGATGTGATCGAACCCTCGTCACTGGAATTGTGTCGCTGTGCCACCCATTACGTATCAGTCCCAATTATCTTTCAACATGCTGGAATCACTTGTTTTTTAATCCTTTTTAGACTTTTTTCATAAACTGTTCAGCATAAACAGTTATGCTACAACAGTTAAGCGCAGCTACCACTTAGTTCCAGAGACGGAACAACACAAGAGATAGTGTTGCAGGGCTCTCGCTTAACTTTTTTCCCCTGTTGCCAGCCGGGCAACCTCGGCAGCTTTTTAGGTTGCCAAATGACAGCTTAGGTTGTCATTTAAGATGGCTTGCATGACGCGTGCGATAATGTGCTCGGATGAAGTGCGTAGATACACGTCAGAATTATGGTCAATGAAACATTCACATATTATTTCTGCTTCAAATAAAGTCACAAACTGAACATATTCACCAATGAAGACATGATATATACCACAATGACATGCAGCAAAATTACAATACAGTATCTCATCTCTGTTTACACGTTGCAATGAATGCAATTTATATTATCTCTTTCCACTTCCAAACAAAAATATGGTTATTTAGCGTATGATCAACCTCGGTGAGACCAAGCGCAGGCATGGCGATCGCTTCGCACAACACCTCCACTCAGTTCGCAATAACCAACTTGATCTCCCGGTGGCTCAGCACTTCAACTCCCCCTCTCATTCCGAATCCGACCTTTCTGTCCTGGGCCTCCTCCATGGCCAGAGTGAGGCCCACCACAAATTGGAGGAACAGCACCTCATATTTTGCTTGGGTAGTTTACACCCCAGCGGTATGAACATTGGCTTCTCCAATTTCAGATAGTCCTTGCTTTCTCCCTCCCCCCGCCTCCCATTCTCAGCTCTCCCACAGCCTACTGTCTCCGCCTCTTCCTTTCTTTCCCCCCCCCACCCCTCCCGACATCAGTCTGAAGAAGGGTCTCGACCCGAAACGTCGCCTTTTTCCTTTGCTCCATAGATGCTGCCTCACCTGCTGAGTTTTTCCAGCATTTTTGTCTACCCATTCACACAAGTTCTGTTATCCCACTTTCCTCACCCACTCCTGCACATTAGGGGCAATTTTACAGAGACAGGTTAACCTACAAAGCCAATGCGTCTTTGGGATGTGGGAGGAAACCCACATGATTGCAGGGAGAATGTGCAAATTCAACACAGACAGTGCCCGAGAACAGGATTGAACACAGGTCTCTGGCGTGTGAGGCAGCAAATCCACCAGCTGTGCCATTATATTTTATTTTCCAACACACAAAAAATGATACGTTTATAACTTTGGTTTGGTTACTAAAAAAAAGAAACTATCCATTTTCAGTCTTAAATCTCTAAGTGACGCTATGTCCCCCTTTACAGCTACTGTATGCTTTAATTCAGTTCAAGGCTATTGGGGCAGTACATTGCCCATAAATTGGCTGCCTAATATTGCCAGAGACCCAGAATTGATCCTGAATATGGGTGCTGTCTGTGTGGAGTTTTGTTTTCTCGTTTATAACATTGTTTACAGAGTACTATGTTTACATATTCTGTTGTGCTGCTGCAAGTAAGGATTTCATTGTTCTAACTGGGACGTGAGAGAATAAAACAGTCTTGACTTACGTTGCTGATGTGTGGGATAGAACTAGAGTACGGGTGATCGGTGGTCGGCGTGGACTCAGTGGGACGAAGGGCCTGCTTCCACACTGTATCTTTAAATTAAACTAAAAACACTAAAACCAGAGGAAATGTAAAGAAGGGTTTCTACCAGAAATGTCACCCAATTTTTTCTATCCAGAGATGCTGGCTGCTCCATGGAGTTCCCCCGCACAATTAAAGCATGGAATAGTTGTCACCCTACTATAGGTACCCAACCAGATGCAACTAAATTTAAGGTAGTTTTTTTCCCCCCAAGAACCCTTTTTTGCTTAAGTCCAAGTCAAGAGTCAAGAGAGTTTTATTGTCATGTGTCCCAGATAGGACAATGAAATTCTTGCTTGCTGCAGCACAACAGAATATGTAAACATAATACAGAACAGGAGATAAAAGTTCAGTGTGTCTCCATACTATAGACCATATATATACACAATAAATAAACGGATAAAATGCAATAGGCTGTTATTTTTCAGTTTGGAGTTTGGTGGTGGTGGGTCCACCAGTTTAAATTCCATTTCGAATATTTTTGGAGGACCTGGAAACCAAGAAGCAAGAGTTACTCCAGCTGAGGCAGCGACCGGAGAGCAATGGCGGCCAGAACTCCCACAATGCAAAGGGAGGGAGAAAGTGGCCGACGCCGACCAGTTGCCGTGGCAGTGCGCATGTGCAGTGCTCGGCGGCCGGCCTTGCCGAGCGGAGACCCGAGAGCCGAGAGCCGAGAGCTGAGCGGAGACCCGAGACCCGGACACGGATGGCGGGCAGGTGTCCCGGTTGCTTGCCAAGCCGGGCAAAATGGCATGGCTTTTAGGTTGCCCTGCGGGACTGTAAGTTGCCACGGGCACCGGGCAACCGCTAATTTCGATTCCTGTGTTGGAAGAATGATCAAACTCACACATAGTGGTTAGAATCCATAGTCTTTTATTAGTAACTCTGCAGAGGAAACACAAGGTGCTTTCTTCTCAGCATGCTTACTACCAGTCTACCAGAGAGAGAGATAGAGAGAGAGCTGTCTAATAAGCCTGTGGGCGGAGCCACAGTATGAGTGACACTAATCTACAGATAGGCACAGGGATAAGTTTCGGTTTGTTATTGTCACGTTTAGTTTCGAGGTACAGCATTGAAATAGGCCTTTTGGCCCACTGAACCTGTGCTGACTAACGACCACCCAAATATTAGTTCTATCCTACACACTACGGACAATTTACAGAAGCCAAAAAACTTACAAACCTGCACGTCTTTGAATGTGACGGAACTGCAGCACCCGGAGATAACTCACATGGTCACAGAGAGAATATATGAACTCTATATAGACAGCACCCATTGTCAGGATTGAACTTTGGTCTGTGGTACTGTAAGGCAGCAACTTTCCAGGTACAGTTGCATGCTATCCAATTGGATGAGATAACAACATACATATATATGATCAAGTCAACTCAAGTACTGTACGTAGAGCAAAGGGGAAGGTACAGAGTGTGGCATATAGTTCTCAGCAATGTAGCACACCAGTTCCATTAGATATGTGTTTCGACACAAAACGTGACACATTCCTTCTCTCCAGAGATGCTGCCTGACCCGTTGAGTTACTCGAGCATTTTGTGTCTATCTGCAGTTTAAACCATCATCTACAGTTCCTTCCTACATAGTTCCATAAACAAAGTCCACTGTCTGTAATGGGGTAGTGGTCAATTGGACAGAACCCTAGCTTATGGAACGATTGTAAATTGATAAAGTAGGCAACTTATCAGTCAATATAAGCAAGACTGCTCTTAGGGAGTGGCAGTGAGGGGGCGGCGTTGTGAGGGAAGTGCCATGTGAGGGAAGTGCCCTGTGAGAAAAGTGTGAGTCTTTGGCTCGAGAGTCTTCGGCGAGGAGGCTGAGGAGAGAAGGCTACGCAAAACACTGCAGAGGGAGAGACGAAAGAAGAAGATGTCAGGCAAGCTGATTCAGTGTGATGCTTGCAGTATGTGGGAGGTCAAGGACACTGCTGGTGCCTCTGGCTGCTACAAATGTGACAAGTGCATCCAGGTACAGCTCCTGAAGGACCGTGTTGGGGAACTGGAGAAGCAAGTGAATGACCTCAGGTTTGTCCGAGAAACGGAGTCGTTCCTCGACAAGTTCTACAGTAATATTGTTACCCCTAAGGTACTGGAAGAGAGAAGGTGGGAGACAGTGAGAAAGGGAGGGAAGCTTGGAATGCACACGTCCCCGGGTGTTGTACCACTTGTGAACAGGTTCACTCACTTAGAAGCTGTCGGGACAGAAGACGTTTTAACACTGAGCGGCAGACTGGCTTGCGATGCGAATGGGGCTGTTGAGCCAAAACCAAAAAGGCCAAAGTCAGGCAACGCCATTGTAGTGGGAGACTCCATTGTGAGAGGTACGGACGGGTTTCTGCTGCAACAGACGGGATTCGAGGATGGTGTGCTGCCTTCCTGGTGCCAGGATCCAGGATGTCACGGACAGAGTGCAGAAAATCCTCAAGGGCGAAGGTGAACAGCCGGAAGTGGTAGTGCATGTCGGCACAAACGATGTCGGAAAGAAGGGGATGAATATTCTGCAGAGTGACTTTAGAGACCTCGGAAAAATGCTGAAAAGCCGGACCTCCAGGGTTGTTATCTCCGGTTTGCTTCCAGTTCCTCGTGCTGGCGAGAGCAGGAACAGGGAGATACGGGACCTGAATGTGTGGCTGAGGAACTGGTGCACGGGGCAGGGATTTAGATTCTTAGATCACTGGGATCTGTTTTGGAGTAAAAGGGAACTGTACAAAAGGGACGGATTGCATCTTACAGGTGGGGACAAGCATTCTGGCAGGCAGGTTTGCCACTGCTACACGGGTGGTTTTAAACTGAATAAGGGGGTGGGGTGTCGAATGGGATAGTTGAGGATGGAGTTAAAGGGAAAAGGTTTCTTAAATGTGTGAGCGTAGAGACTGAGGGGTGTAAAATGAGGGTAGAAGCAATAGGTAGCAAGGTGAAAAGTAAAAGTGGCAGGCAGACAAATCCAGGGCAAAAATCAAAAAGGGCCACTTTTCAACATAATTGTATAAGGGGTAAGAGTGTTGTAAAAACAAGCCTGAATGCTTTGTGTCTCAATGCAAGGAGCATTCGTAATAAGGTGGGTGAGTTGAATGTGCTGATAGCTATTAATGACTATGATATAGTTGGGATCACGGAGACATGGTTCCAGGGTAACCAAGGCTGGGAGCTGAACATCCAGGGATATTCAATATTCAGGAGGGATAGACAGAAAGGGAAAGGAGGTGGGGTAGCGTTGCTGGTTAGAGAGCAGATTAACGCAATAGAAAGGAAGGACATTAGCTTGGAGGATGTGGAATCGATATGGGTAGAGCTGCAAAACACTAAGGTGCAGAAAACGCTAGTGGGAGTTGTGTACAGGCCACCTAACAGTAGTAGTGGACTTGGGGATGGCATCAAACAGGAAATTAGAAATGCGTGCAACAAAGGTAAAACAGTTATAATGGGTGACTTCAATCTACATATAGATTGGGTGAATCAAATTGGCAAGGGTGCTGAGGAAGAGGATTTCTTGGAATGTATGCGGGATAGTTTTCTAAACCAACATGTAGAGGAACCAACGAGAGAGCAGGCTATTCTAGATTGGGTATTGAGTAATGAGGAAGGGTTAGTTAGCAGTCTTGTTGTGCGTGGCCCCTTGGGCAAGAGTGACCATAATATGGTTGAGTTCTTCATTAGGATGGAGAGTGACATTGTTAATTCAGAAACAAGGGTCCTGAACTTAAAGAAAGGTAACTTTGAGGGTATGAGAAGTGAATTGGCCAAGATAGACTGGCAATTGATTCTTAATGGGTTGACGGTAGATATGCAATGGAAGGCATTTAAAGAATGCATGGATGAACTACAACAATTGTTCATCCCAGTTTGGCAAACAAATAAATCAGGGAAGGTAGTGCATCCATGGATAACAAGGGAAATCAGGGATAGTATCAAAACAAAAGATGAAGCGTACAAATTAGCCAGAAAAAGCAGCCTACCAGAGGACTGGGAGAAATTCAGAGTCCATCAGAGGAGGACAAAGAGCTTAATTAGGAAAGGGAAGATAGATTATGAAAGAAAACTGGCAGGGAACATAAAAACTGACTGCAAAAGCTTTTATAGATATGTGAAAAGAAAAAGATTAGTTAAAACAAGTGTAGGTCCCTTGCAGTCAGAAACAGGTGAATTGATCATGGAGAACAAGGACATGGCAGACCAATTGATAACTACTTTGGTTCTGTCTTCACTAAGGAAGACATAAATAATCTGCCGGAAATAGCAGGGGACCGGGGGTCAAATGAGATGGAGGAACTGAGTGAAATCCAGGTTAGCCGGGAAGTGGTGTTAGGTAAATTGAATGGATTAAAGGCCGATAAATCCCCAGGGCCAGATAGGCTGCATACCAGAGTACTTAAGGAAGTAGCCCCAGAAGTAGTGAATGCATTAGTGATAATTTTTCAAAACGCTTTAGATTCTGGAGTAGTTCCTGAGGATTGGAGGGTAGATAATGTAACCCCACTTTTTAAAAAGGGTGGGAGAGAGAAAACGGGGAATTACAGACCAGTTAGTCTAACGTCGGTAGTGGGGAAACTGCTAGAATCAGTTATTAAAGATGGGATAGCAGCACATTTGGAAAGTGGTGAAATCATTGGACAAAGTCAGCATGGATTTATGAAAGGTAAATCATGTCTGACGAATCTTATAGAATTTTTCGAAGATGTAAATAGTAGAGTGGATAAGGGAGAACCAGTGGATGTGTTATATCTGGACTTTCAGAAGGATTTTGACAAGGTCCCACATAAGAGATTAGTATACAAACTTAAAGCACACGGTATTGGGTGTTCAGTATTGATGTGGATAGAGAACTGGCTGGCAGACAGGAAGCAAAGAGTAGGAGTAAACGGGTCCTTTTCACAATGGCAGGCAGTGACTAGTGGAGTACCGCAAGGCTCAGTGCTAGGACCCCAGCTATTTACGATATATATTAATGATTTGGACGAGGGAATTGAATGCATCATCTCCAAGTTTGCGGATGACACGAAGCTGGGGGGCAGTGTTAGCTGTGAGGAGGATGCTCGGAGGCTGCAAGGTGACTTGGATAGGCTGCGTGAGTGGACAAATGCATGGCAGATGCAGTATAATGTGGATAAATGTGAGGTTATCCACTTTGGTGGCAAAAAACAGGAAAGTAGACTATTATCTGAATGGTGGCTGATTAGGAAAAGGGGAGATACAACGAGACCTGGGTGTCATGGTACACCAGTCATTAAAAGTAGGCATGCAGGTGCAGCAGGCAGTGAAGAAGGCGAATGGTATGTTAGCATTCATAGCAAAAGGATTTGAGTATAGGAGCAGGGATGTTCTACTGCAGTTGTACAGGGTCTTGGTGAGACCACACCTGTAGTATTGCGTACAGTTTTGGTCTCCTAATCTGAGGAAAGACATTCTTGCCATAGAGGGAGTATAGAGAAGGTTCACCAGACTGATTCCTGGGATGTCAGGACTTTCATATGAAGAAAGACTGGATAGACTCGGTTTGTACTCGCTAGAATTTAGAAGATTGAGGGGGGATCTTATAGAAACGTACAGAATTCTTAAGGGGTTGGACAGGCTAGATGCAGGAAATTGTTCCCGATGTTGGGGAAGTCCAGAACAAGGGGTCACAGTTTAAGAATAAGGGGGAAATCTTTTAGGACCGAGATGAGGAAAACATTTTTCACACAGAGAGTGGTGAATCTCTGGAATTCTCTGCCACAGAAGGTAGTTGAGGCCAGTTCATTGGCTATATTTAAGAGGGAGTTAGATGTGGCCCTTGTGGCTATAGGGATCAGGCGGTATGGAGAGAAAGCAGGTACAGGATACTGAGTTGGATGATCAGCCATGATCATATCGAATGGCAGTGCAGGCTCGAAGGGCCGAATGGCCTACTCCTGCACCTATTTTCTATTTTTCTATGTTTCTATGTTTCTATTCAGAAGCCTGATTTTCTCCTCGGTTATCAAGTTTCCGAGTAAGCCATTTGGTCCTCTAACCTGCCCATCATTCAATATGACCATGGCTGACGTTCCTCAGGCATCAACTCCTGTTCGGTGCCAGTTCCTCATTGCACTCAATTCTCCAATCTTTCAAAAGTTTAACTACCGCCACATTAAATACTTCCAATGATTTTGTCTTCACAAATCTCTGGGGTCGAGAGCGCCAGAGACTGACCACTCTCTGCAAAAAGAGATTTTGTAAACAAATGACTGGTCCCTTTTATCTCTTATTGAAGAGGAGAGAAAATACTGCCAATTTTAAGCTTGTCCCCTCCCCAATGGACCCTCATTTCGTAACTTGTCAATTATTTATTATTGTCAATAATATGCCCTAGTGAAATGATTTGCCATTGGTATTAGTTTATTATTGTCACGTGAACTGAGATATAGTCAAAAGTTTGTCTGTGTTATCCAATCAGATCATACTACACATGTGCAATCAAGCCATCCACAAGTAGATCAGAGCAAAGAGAAAAATACTCAGAGTGCAGAATATCGGGTTACAATATCATAGCATTACAGTTACAGAGCAAGTGCAGATCAAAAAGAGTTGCAAGGATCACAATGAGATTGGTTGGAAGATCAGGGCAACATCTTATCTTACATGAGAATCATTCAGTAGTCCAATAACAGTGGGGAAGAAGCTGTTCCTGAATTTAATGGTACGTCCTTCCAAACTTTCTTGTGTACTGTCTTAACAGGGAGGGTACGATCCCTTTTAAACCACGTGGTTGGTTGATGGTGACGAAAGAGGCAAAATGGGGCAGATGTGGCAGTAACTTGGTGGTTGTAGTAGACTGAAGAATATTTTGTGGTGGGTGACTGTGCACGTTTTACTGAAGGTGAAAATAACCATCTTACTGGCTTGTAGTTTCCCCTGAGGTCACTCTCGCTGCCCGCCCTGATGATCATTCAGTCCTGTACTGCACTGTGTTTGGATTTTACCCACCGGCCATCAATGTCAGCTGGTTGCAGAATGGTCAACATGTCTCTGAGACGAAATCTTCTGGGGTCATACCCAACAACGATGGAACATATCATCTAAGGTCTGTCCTTGAGTATGATCCGTATGATGGGAAACAATATTCCTGTCATGTCGATCACAGCAGCCTGCCCGGTGGGAAGACCATCATCTGGGGTAAGAACGTTAAATATTCTTTCATAGATAATCATTATCTTTTGTTGTTTCCATTTTAATCATTGTGACTACATCTAGGTATGTTACAAAACTTACTTTCAGCGGTGCTGCAGTTCTGTCACTTCCCGTGTGCGCGACTTTGGCGCCTTTGAGAGGGGGGGCGGGTTTAAAATGCGATATTTCGGCAGCCTGTTCTAAACGATCTTGAACAGGCTAAATAGTTGATGAAGAAAAATCGCTTCGACTGCCGTTTTATTAAGTTTATTAATATTAGCGCTTTATAATTTAATTGTTGGAGTAAAATTAAAATCATCTTCAAATGGCGTAAACGCCGACAACGGGGACGGATTTCACGCATGGAACAAGGCAAGGTACACCATTTAGTTTTTCATATAAACTTGCTTCTTAGGATGCCTTTAATAAAAATTTCAAGTTGGGAAAATGTGATTATTTAAATATACCAACCGGCAGTATTTTTCCTGCCGATATTGGGGTTTAATTCAGTGCAACCGCAGCGTTCCAAACCAGCGCGTTCCACAAAATCCCACACGCAAGATGATTTAAATGGCCATTAATTTACAGGATTTAAACACTAAATTCCTTCCATTTGGCCAATAAATTAATGACAATGAGATTTAAAAATCATGTTATATTGTGAATTCTTGTGTGAATGTTATTTGGACACTTAGGCTTTTTAAAAATGTTAACTTTTTCTTAAGAAATGGATAGATATTTAGATCTAGTAATTGAATTTTGTAATTAACTACAATTGGGTAACTAACTAATTATATGCTTTAATTTCAGGTCATCCAAGTAAGATTGTTTCATATTTGTTTCAGAATGCTTCAATCTATAATAACTGAAAATTTCATTAAGTTCTCTTAATTTTTAAGAAAGTTATGGGCTTTTGACTGTCCTTGATCACAGCTTTTGTGATAAGTCAATGGAAAAGCAATAGGGAACAAGATGTTAATTTCCGAGTATGAAAATTGCCTAACTTTTTTAATACTGAAGATATAAAAGTGAATTAGGTGTCAAATTAAACTTCCTTTTATGCTTTATCTGATGGGATAAATTACAGACTTGATTTTTAAAATCTCAAAATTTTGTGACATTGCTACTACATCCCATATTCCAAGATGCTTAAACTTTCTTTGTTTAGTGGTGTTGCTCTAAGTAATCACGTAATCAGCACCCACTCTCCACATGAGCAGAAGACTTTGTCAACAGAAAATTTATTAAAAGTAAGTAAATAAATAACTAATATACAATGAAGGAGTATTTGGGATTCTCAGTGGTGGAACTGATATCCATGAAAGGTATGTTTAAATAAATAATGAATCTTTCCTCATGGTGTGATGAACAGCAAGGCACTGGGGGAGTACATGCCCCAATCCGAATCAATGGTCCAAAGTGGAAATGATTGTGAGCTTCATGTTCCTTGGCATGAATTTATCCAATATTCTGTCATGGACTGGCCACATAGCCAAGGGGGCACACCGACACCTCTACTTCCTCCGGAGACAGAGAATATTCATCATGTCTCTGGTGACTCCAGCAAACATCTATAGATGCTGCTAGAGAAAGCATGTTGTTGGGTTGAATCACATCTTGATTTGGGAACTGCACTGCCCAAGACTGCAAGAATATACAAAGAGTTAAAGATCATCACACAGCCCAGACTTCCCACTATTGACCCAATCTACACCAGGTTGCCCTGGAAAACGAGACTTATCCCATCCCGGTCATTCCTCCTTCCTGCTCCCATCAAGCAATAGGTACTGAAAGTTGAAAATAAGCACTGCCAGACTCAGGAACACCCCCTTTCCACCTGTTAACAGGCTTCGGAAGGGTCCTTCCATAATGTAGGTTTAATGCCCGATTCACCTCAACCTCATTGAACATTGAACATTGTCCATGGAACTGATGTGTTACAATGCTGAGAACTATATTCTGTACTCTGTATCCTCCTCTTTGCTCTATTTATTGTTTTTGAGTTTTTTATTTATGTATAGTATTATCTAATTTGTTTGGATAGCATACAAAACAAACCTTTGCACTGTATCTTGAAACATCTGACATTAATAAAACTAAACCTAATGAAGTAAGTTCTGTGACGCAAGTTACAGATTCAGCAACGAAAAATATAACTGCCTGACAAACAGCGATCGTAGAAGTTTGATTCCAGGTATGCTGCACTAACCTACACAAATGCTCACTTTTGAAGATTCCCTCGAACAATGCACAACTAAGGAATCTGATGTTTCACTCTGAAGACTGTTGACATACTCCAGAACTTAATTTTCAACCTATCTATGTATCATCAGCAATCTAGGCTACAGCGCCACCAGTCCCTTCATCTGCTCTTAATACTAACGATAAGTAGTTCACTTTCTTGCATTGATTCCCATCCTGCAGTTGCAGTTTCCCAACCTGAACACGCCTTTAAGACAACTCTCTGCTTGCTCTTAATTGTTTTCCCATTCATGCTAATTATTACCCCCAATGTCATAAGCCATGTGCCTTTGCATCACTTGATATTGTGGCGACATCTGGTGGTCAAGCCACTTATTGCTAGAACCCTCGTCAGGGGAGCTGGGACTATCATGTGACAGGGATTTGGTGGGAGTTGGTGATGAGTTAATCGCCAGTCAACTGGTGTGCCCGATAACAACGGCAGGAACTTTGCTCAAGTCCTTACTAAACGTGAGTGTGCCAAAACTGTATTTCTTAAAAAAACATTGATTTGCTCACGACGCTTGGATCTCTACAATATATTGTATTTCTTTTGTTTCTCATTCCAATTTTGTTACCTATTCAGCTTTTCCATCATTTTGTTTTTGAATTTTAGGCTGTGCACACCTGCAAACTACTGCTGCTCAAATATACATTGTCTACGGGTTCTTGTTGCATTTTCAAAGAATTCTAATCAATTTCTCAAACAATGTTTGAAGAAGGGTCCGTAAACGAAATGTCACCTGTCCATGTGTAGGGAGAAACTGCAAATGCTGGTTTACACTGAAGATGGACACAAATTGCTGGAATAACTCAGCTGGTCAGGCAGCATCTCAGGAGAAAGGGAATAGATGATGTTTCGGGTCACGGTCCTTCTGACTGAGTCCATGTTCGCCAGAGATGTTGCCTATTCCGCTGAGTTACTCCTGCATCATGTATATTCTTTCCACTGACTGGTTAGCATGAAACAAAAGCGTTTCACTGTACCTCAGTACTCGTGACAATAAACTAAACTAAAGCTTTTGTGTAAATCAGTATCTGCATCTCTTTCTTTCTACAATTTTCCTGTTAATGCCCTGTTAATGCACTTTATTGTTTTGTTATTACTCAAATGTTCTGCCATTACTGAAAGGAATCCAGCATTTTTCCCAAAACAGATGTTAGTTTATATAGGGTTAAAGCTTTTTGCTTTCAATTCGCCTTCTTTCATGAATTAAGTGCCATAGATCATAGATTTGTACAGAACAGATATTGCCCCTTTGCCATGTTGCAGAACTCCATGATTCAAAACAACATATTTATATATGTTGAAAAGCACCAAAGATAGACACAAAATGCTGCAGTAACTCTGCGGTCAGGTAGCATCTCTGGGGAAAAGGAATAGGTGGCATTTCGGGTCGAGACCCTTCTTCACCCTGAAGTCTTCAGACAGTGCCAATCTATTTAGCTGCACAGCTTAGCAATTGATTTGTAAAATTATGCATCCTTATTTTTCAGAATGAAATGGGAAGAAAGACAGGCACATAGGCCTTATTGCCGTGTGTGTGCTGATATTGCTGGCTATTGCCTTGGCAGTAATTGTTTGGTGGAGAAAAAAGAGGAGAGGTAAGATGGAAACATTGTGATGAACTGTTGCTAGTAAAGGTATTGGGCTTGAAGAAATGATCGATCTCAAGTAGGATAAGGCAGCAGCTACACCTGAAATGCCTCGACAGTCACCACTGTCAACTTGCCTTTGTGCTGTTGTTAAATGTTTCTGATGATCAGATATTTGAAAATTGTGAATTCAGTGGAAAAAAAAAAGTTAAACATTATGGATTCACTGCACCAAATCCTAGAAATATCATTGAGTCATTAAAAAGTACAGGATGGGGGCAGTCCTTTCGGCCCACCATGTCCATGCCAACCACCAACCACCTGTTCTCATGAATTCTATCTCATTGCACCTTCTCATCCAGTCACCCACCCACTAGGGGAAATTTACAGTGGCCAATTAAACTATAAACTGACACGTCTTGGGATGTGTGAGGAAGCCGGAGCCCCAGGAGGGATCCAATGCGGTTACACGGAGAACGTGCAAACTCCACATAGATGGCACTCAATGTCAAAATTGAACCCGGGTCTGTGTCGCTATGAGGCAGCTGCTCTACGAGTTGTGACACTGTGCTGCTCTGTTGGAGGCTTGCACTGTTCATGATCCAAGTCAGTTACGAGGCAGATTGGTTGCAGTTTAACATTTACTAGTTTTGTTTAGTTTAATTTAGAGATACAGTGACGAAACAGGCCCATCGAGTCTGCGCTGACCAGTGATCCCCGCACATTAACACTATCCTATACACGCACACCAAGCCAATTAACATACATACCTGTACGTCTTTGGAGTGTGGGAGGAAACCTTAGATCTTGGAGAAAACACCCGCGGTCACGGGGAGAACGTACAAACTCTGTACAGACAGCATCAGTAGTCAGGATCGAACCCGGGTCTCCGGTGCTGCAAGCACTGTAAGGCAGCAACTCTACCGTTGTGCCACCGTGGACACAGTTACTGGAAGACTCAAAATTAAGTGGTGTTGGGAAAAATGGTTCAAGGTGGAAAGTCGAATGAATGAGCAACAACATGACAGGTGGACTACAATGTGAAACAGGGCAGCACAGAGTCAGAGACCTGAATTAAATACCGACATCGGCTGATGTATCTGTAGAGTTTGCATGTTGTTCCTGTGACCATGTGCGTTTCCCCAGGTGCTCTGGTTTCCTCCCACATCCCCAAAACATTGTTTGGTAGGTTAGTTGTCCCCTAGATTGTGCATGATACAATGTGGGGAGAGCTGATGAGAATGTGGGACAAATGTAGGATTAGTGTACATGAATGGTTGGTGCAGGTCAGTGGGACAAAGGCCATGTTTGTATGCTGCATATTTCCATGATTCTTTATGATGTAGAAAGATGCTGACTATTTTTGATTTATAAGATTGGGAAAGACTGTGAGGGACAGTGCTATAGTAACTCAGCAGGTCAGGCAACATCCCTGGAGACCATGGATAGGTGACAATCTGGTTCGAGACTCTTCAGGCAAATTACAATGGGTATTCCTCAGCTTAAGTCTGTTAGTAGTGTACAGATGCACCTCAACCACTGACTTGCTCAACAAGTGCTTAAATTAGTCGAATTAAAGTATGTTTGGAGTAACATGCAGCAGTCCTTAAAATCTACCATTTCCCAAATCCCAAGAGAGCTGGATGATCAGGGTTTTAGTGTAAATTCAGTCATCTATATCACTGGTTTCTTGCCTGTGATCACACTGTTGTAAGAGATATTCTGGTGATGAACTGCAGTTCACTTTTCCCCTGTGTAAAGGAGTTATTGTGTTGAATATAACAAGTGGAAGGGATAGTCAGTGTAGGATTTAGAGTTTGTACGTAATGCAGCATGGTAGTGCAGCTGGTAGAACTGCTCTCTCACAACGCCAGAGACCCAGGTTCAATCTGGACCTCGGGTACTGTCTACGTGGAGTTTGCACATTCTCTTGTGACTATGTGGGCTTCCTCAGGGAGCTCCGGTTTCCTCCCATATCCCAAAGATGAGCAGGTGTGCAGGTAATCATCCTCGGTAAGTCATCCTGATAGTGTAGGGGGTGGATGGGAAATCTATTATGAATGGGTGATTGCTGGTTAGTATGGATTTGGCGGCACAAATGGCCTGTTTACATACTGTATCACTGTTTTCAAGAGAGAGTTAGATTTAGCACTTAGGGCTAAGGGAGTCAAGGGATATGGGGGAAAAGCCAGAGCAGAGTATTAATTTTGGATGATCAGCCATGATTGCATTGAATGGCGGTGCTGGCTCAAAGGGCCGAATAGCCTATTCCTGCACCTATTTTTTTATGTTTCAATCTTTCTATTAAATAAACTAAATTGGAAGACAGAAGGTCTTCTGATGCATCTTCACGCCAGCTGTAAATGTCATAAACTGTGGGAATTGATTGTAAATGTTATACAATATTATAAACTAAACTGGGTGATCAAAATGTCAAGATGGATGAAGAGCAGAGTTTTCATTGAAATAACAGACGTGCTGCTTTCTCGAGCACTTGGCCTTGGTTGTGTAATATTTCCTCTTCAAAATACAATGTTCCCTGGCATTGCTGGTCTGAGACACCATTCAGCCAGTATATTTCCTGAAACGGAGGTCCTGCTTTCATGGTATCAAGATGTCTAACAGCTCCAACACCCAGATCAGTACCTTGCCAAAACTAAGAATGCAGCAACAATTTAGTCATTGAACATCAACGACATGCATATTTGAACTGAGGCAAAGGTTAGCTTATTATCACTGTAAACCAGTCGTGGTCATGGGTCTGCCATTGTGGTCACTATTAGTGAGGGTGATTAACTATCATTTAGCAGTGAAACGGAAAAGAATTGGCTTTCCAAGCCCACGGAGCCATGGAGTCATACGGCATGGAAATGGGCCCTTTGCTTCAACTTGGCCATGCCAACCAAGATGCCATGTTTAAACTACAATTTTCCTGCAATTGACCCATATCTCACTGAACCTTTCCTATCTACAGTATGTACCTGTCCAAGTGTGTTCTAAATGTTTTTTAATACCTGCCTCAACTCCTTCCCCTGGAATGTTCTTCCATATTTCCACTTCCTCTGGTTCCGAGTAACTCGTTTCCTTCTTACCTTAAACCTAAGTCCTCTGGTTCTTGATTACACAAGGCTGGTTAAAAGATTCTGTGCATTCAATCTGTCTATGCTCCTTGATTTTATAAACTTCTATAAGATCACCCCTCAGCCTCTTGCGTGCCAAGGACTAAAGTCCAAGCATTCTCATCCTCTCCCTGAATCACAGGCCCTGTTAATGACATCCTTCCGATAGTGGAGTGACCAACACTTAACACAATACTCCAAATGTGACCTCACCAACATCTTGTACAACTGTAGCAGAACATCCCAACTTTTTTATTCAGTACCTTTCTTTTAAAATCTTTTTATTGTTTTTTTCCAAAAAACAAAAACAAAAATAAAACATAAAAAACAGAGCAAAAAGAATAATGATAAACATAACAATGGTATTGATACATAGGGATCAGGATTAAACACATTAATAACAGGTATAACCTAATATGAGACCAGTCAAAATACACAATGAATATAGACCCTATGTAAATATAGTTAAATCTTTAAAAGGAAACATAAATGTAAAAAAAAACAAAAGATAAAAAGACAAAAACAAAAACAAAAAACAAAACCCCCCTAAACTAAATTTTTTTTTAAAAATTGATAATAATAAAATATGAATAAAAATAAAATAAATAAATAAAACAAAACAGAGCAAAACCGAATCTGAACTGAGAAATTCAACAATTTAAGTCTGTTTGTCGTCAAGTCCGTTCCACCCTATGAAGGTAAAATATTTTTTATAAAGGTTAAAGAGGGAACAATTTATGTTGTATGAAAGTGTTCAATAAATTTTCCCCAAGTCTTATCAAATTTAACCAAGGGTTCAACAATGTCACTTCTGATTTTTTCTAAATTTAAACATGATATCGTTTCAGAATACCACTGGAGTGTGGTCGGAGGGTTGGAATCTTTCCATTTAAAGAAAATAAATCTTCTGGCAATTAATGTGGTAAAAGCAATCAACCGATGGGCGGAGTGGGACAAATGAATAGAATCTAACATTGGTAACCCCAAAATTGCAGTAATAGGATGAGGTTGTAAATTTATACCTAAGACTACCGAAATAGTATCACAAATGTATTTCCAATATTTTTCCAAAAGAGGGCAGGACTAAAACATATGGGTCAGTGATGCCACTTCAGAGTTACATCTGTCACAGGTAGGATTTATATGACCATAAAAACGAGCTAACTTATCTTTTGACATATGAGCTCTGTGGACCACCTTGAATTGTATCAAAGCGTGTCTTGCACACATTGAACGGGTATTAACTAATTGAAGGATCCTCTCCCATTTCTCTATAGATAAAGACATTTGGAGTTCACTTTCCCAGTCATTCTTAATTTTATCAAATGTATCTATTTGCAATTTTAAAATAAACTCATGATTAGTCGTTATTAATCCTTTCTGATAAGGGTTCAACTGTAAAAAAAAATCCAAAATTTCGGGATGATATGGTAACGGAAAAAGGGGTAGTTCCTTTTGTCTAATTTGTAAATATCTAAAAAAGTGTGAATTAGGTAAGTTATATTTATTGGAGAGTTGTTCGAAAGACATAAAACAACCCTCCAAAAACAAATTACGAAAAGCTACTAATCCCTTCCTCTTCCATAACAAAAAAACTTGATCAGTACTAGATGGTTGGAAGAGAAATTTGGATAAAATCAGATAGTCCAAAAAACTTATGAAATTGAAACCGTATTCGGAACGTATGTCTTATTATTGGGTTCATCATATATTTATTCAATCTCGTAATTGTAAAAGGTAACGAGGCCCCTAGAATAGAAGCCAATTATAGACCTTGTAAGGAATCACGTTCTAGGTTTATCCATCCAGGGCATTGGGTATCTTCTAAATCTTTTGTCCAAAATGTTAAATAACGAACATTGACTGCCCAATAGTAGAGTCTAAGGTTCGGCAATGCCAAACCACCAACTTTTTTTGATTTCTGTAGGTATTTTTTACCTAGTCTGGGATTTTTATTCTGCCATATATATGAAGAAATTTTAGAGTCTATAATATCAAAGAAAGATTTGGCAATATAAATTGGTATCGTCTGAAATAAATACAGAAATTTAGGTAAAATGAACATTTTAATAGCATTGATTCGGCCAATTAAGGATAAGGACATTGGTGACCATTTAGTGAACTGATGTTTAATGTGGTCAATTAAAGGAATAAAATTAGCTTTAAATAAATCCTTGTGTTTCTTGGTGATCTTAATACCTAAATAAGTAAAACTTTCAGTAGTCAATCTAAATGGAAGCTGTCCATAACTCGAAACAAATTTATTTAATGGGAAAGCTCACTCTTACTAAGATTTAGTTTATAACCAGAAAAACTACTGAATTGATTAAGTAATGCTACTATTGCCAGAATAGATTTCTCAGGGTTAGAAATAAATAATAACAGATCATCTGCATAAAGAGATAGCTTATGTGTCTTATTCCCGCGGACAATACCAAAAATATTAGGGGATTCCCTAATAGCAGTGGCTAAAGTTTCCAAAGCAATATCAAATAGTAAAGGACTTAAGGGACAGCCCTGTCTAGTACCTTGAAAGAGCATGAAAAAAGGGGATCTCTGATTATTAGTAAATACAGAAGCCTGAGGTATAAGATATATCAGTTTGATCCAAGAGATAAATTTTGGACCAATCTTAACTTTTTCAAGTATATTGAATAAGAATTCCATTCTACTCTATCAATAACCTTCTCGGCATCAAGTGAGATGACACATTCTGGGGTTTTATTAGACGCTGTATGTACAATATTTATTAATCTCCTAACATTAAAGAATGAGTAACGATTTTTAATAAAACCTGTCTGATCTTCAGAGAAAATTTGCGGTAAAATCTTTTCCAATCTCATAGCTAATATTTTGGAAAGAATTTTAAAATCTACATTTAACATTGATATAGGTCTATATGATGTCACTTCAGTAGGGTCTTTATCTTTTTTTTAAATTAAAGAAATAGAAGCTTCATAAAAAGATTGTGGTAATCTATTCCTTAAAAAAGGCTTCTTTAAATACCTTGCATAGCCATGGAGACAATAAATTTGAGAAATACTTTAAAAATTCTACTGTAAACCCATCTAAACCGGGTGTTTTACCAGAATTCATTGAAAAAATTGCTTTCTGTATTTCTTCTTCCGTGATGGGTTCATCTAACAACAGAGACTCATTGTATGGTAAATTTGGTAAGTTCAGTTTCTTTAAAAACTCATGCATTATATTGGAATCAGTAGGAAAATCTGATTGGTATAGGGAGGTATAAAATTCCTGAAAGGATTTATTAATTCCGTCATGGTCCACAGTTACTGTACCATCCCGTTTACTCACTTTAGTAATCTGACTCTTGGCCGACTGCTTTCAATTGATTAGCAAGTAATTTACCAGATTTTTGCCATTTATATAAAATTTACTTTTGGTTTTAAGTAACTGGTTCTCAATCGGTGATACTAATAACAAATCATATCTCAATTGAAGTTCAACTCTATTCTTATAGAGCTCTAAACTAGGAGCTTTTGAATATTTTTTATCAATTTCTTTAATCTCGTCAGCCAATGTGTGTATTTCTTTTTGTGTTTGTTTTTTTAATCCCGCGGAGTATGAAATAATTTGTCCATGAATATATGCCTTAAAAGCATCCCAAACTATATCATTGGATATCTCTTCATTAGAGTTTGTCAAGAAGTAAAAAGCAATCTGATCTTTCATAAACTTAATAAAGTTTAAGTCTTGAAGCAAAGTAGCATTAAATCGCCATTGTTTAGCACTAAACTTGGAATCAGGTAGTTTGATCAATAGTTTCACTGGTGCATGATCAGAAATAGCAATTGCATCATACTCGCATGCAATGACCGATGGAACTAGCCGAGAATCTAGTATAAAATAGTCGATCCTAGAATAACTATGATATACATGAGAGAAAAATGAAAATTCTTTGTCATTTGCGTGTAAGAATCTCCAAATTTCTAACATTCCCGAGTCAAGTAAAAAAGAATTAATAAAATTAGCTGATTTTCTAGGGCGAAGCACATGATCAGATGTAGACCTATCAATCGAGGGATTCAAACAGCAATTGAAGTCTCCACCCATTATTAAAAAATGTTCATTTAAATTAGGAAAGGATGCAATTAACTGTTTAAAAAACTCAGGGTGATCAATATTTGGTGCATAGATATTCACCATAGCGACTTTTTGCCTATAAAGGACACCAAGAATCACCAAGAATCTGCCATATGGATCAGAAATTGTTTCATGGTGAACAAACGGAATTGAGGGGTCGATAAAAATAGAGACTCCTTTCCCCTTAGCCTGTGAATTTGAATGAAACTGCTGTCCTCTCCAAAACTTGAAAAATCGTGACTTGTCATCTTGCCTTACATGAGCTTCCTGAACAAAGATAATCTTAGCATTTAGTCTGTGAAGAACTTTTTTTTTAAATCCTCTTAATGGGATGGTTCAAGCCATTCACATTCCATGAAAGGAAATTAGTAACTTTATCCATATTGCTTGTAAAAATAATGTGGGATGTAATGGGTTAATTTCTTGAAGCTGGAAGATACTGGAATACTGGAAGAAGAAAAATCTAGGGCGGAGCCAGGTGACGACATTTCAGCCAATTTTGTAGTTCAGAATTTGCACAAATGGAGATCACTAAATAGGGAACAAAAGACCCCTCCCCCATCCCCCCTCCCACCCCTGTAGAACCCCAAACTGACCAAAAGATAGTCAGCAAACTACCTAATCCCCTCCCCAATCCCATCTCTCCCAGTAACAGCGCTCAGCATAAAATGAATAATAATTAACCACTACGTCATAACACATTTGTTATTATCTGTTTGAGAGAGAAGGAAAAAAATACAGACTGGCATGGAATGCTGCTTATTATTATTCAAGGTCAAGATATGAAAAACAAGAACTGCGTTCTCTTAGTTTGTCTAACGACAGGGGAACACGAATTAACAAAGAAATTCTTAAAAGAATATATATAAAAGAAAAACAACTCGTCCAGTTAAATTCTTAATCATTACCAAACGAAATGTTGTCAAAATAGGAACAGTAAATCTCCAATTAAGTTAATCAGCTATCAATTACTCCCCTTCCTCGTCGTAGCTCTTCAGAAAGCTGGAGGTGTCTTGAGGACTGTTAAAAAATCGAAAGTTACCATTGAAAAGCCGAATATGCAATCTAGCTGGTGATAATAGAGCTGGGCGCATTTTCTTATACAAATCAGACATTACATTATAAAAAGTATTTCTTATTTCCAAAAGCTCGTAACTATAATCAGGGACAAACCGAAACTTACATCCTTCATATTCAACCACACCAAACTTTTTTGCTGCCTGGAGAATATTCTCCTTCATTTGAAAAAAATGAAACCGAATGATCAAGTGTCTCGGTTTATTACCGGATCTCTTCCCAATCCCGTGTGCCTTATCCAGGAACGGAAGGTTTTCATTGTGCTCAATGTTGAATGTTTGCTTTATCATTGTAGAAGCATATTGTATAACGTTATTTCCATCTTGGCCTTCCGGCAAACCAACAATTCGTCAATTCAAACTTGGCTTCTGTTTTCTAGGTCCATATTTTTAGACGTATTGCTGAAGTGCTCGAGTGTTTTCATTCATTCTCCGTTCCAATTTTTCAATCTTCAAATCTCTCTCCTGTCCCAGGGTGCGCAAGATATCAATTTGATCCTTTTGTTCACGAAGTTCATCTTGTAACAAAGATATTTTTCCTTGGGCCTCCATCAATTTGGTCGAAACTCCTTTCACCATTTCTTCCAATCTTGTTTTCATTTCATTTTTCAGCTCATTTTTCAATTCATCGTTCATTTTCGATATTGCTTCTATGATGCTGGAATCAGAAGCTGCAGCTGTGGTAGTGGCTTTCCCCAGTTCCTTCTTTGGGGATCCTCCTTTCCTTCTTGTCTCCATCCTTTTCACGATTAAGGCGTGTAAAAGTGTATCAACACTTTATGAACAGTTAGACGGTGTCTTGAAGTCAAATAGTCACCAGTAACATTGAAAGAGTGGTCAGTGGAAGTTAAAAGTTAAGGGAGCAAACGAGTTTGCAACCTCACAGCATGCTGCCTTACACAAGGAGAGTCTAGTTATTGACATGTTATTGATGTTCATGATTATTCTGTTCTTTGTGCCTGGCCATTTTGACTTTGTCACATTTTACTTGGTTTATGATATTGTACAAGATTTGCAATCACACCTCCCAATTGACTAAAATTATCCCAATTAACTAAATGCCTACTATGGCATTTAACTTATTGCATTATATTCAGTGCAGGGTAGAAGCTGCAGTTTTTTAAAAAGGGCAAGTTTTTATTACATACTATGTGGTGTGTGCCTGGAAAGCACTGCCAGGGATGGTGGCATCTGGGGTGCACCTTCGTGGGTGCATGGAGATGGAGGGGTTTGAGGGACATGGATCATTTGCAGGCAGATGCTGCCTAACTGGTGTCTGTCTGACTGATCTGGAGGGATCTGATGGTCAGGCAGAGAATATTTCCAGTGACCCAATGGTGCTGAGTTCGCTGAATTTTACGGTGAATGGGAATACCCCTGTAATAGAGGAACAGGTCCTTTGTCCAACAACGTTTGTGCTGAACATGATGCAACCTGAGGCAGAGTGGCGCTGTTGATAGAGCTGCTGCCTCAGTGCGTCATAGACATCAGTTCAATCATAACCTCGGTTGTCGGCTGTGTGAAGTTTGCATGTATTCCCGATGACCGCATGGGTTTCCACTGTCCTCCAGTTTTCACACACATACTAAAGATGCCAGGTTTATGGGTTAATTGGTCTCTGTAATTTGACCCTAGTGTGGAAGCGAAAGTTAGATAACATAGAACTTGTGTGAACGAAACTATTTGAAGGAGTATTGAGTTTTTTGTTTAGTTTAGAGAGAGAGCATTGAAACAGACACTTCGGCCCACTGAGTCCGCACCAACCAACGATCACCCACATAAGCTAGGGACACAAGTCAATTAACCTACAAACCTGCACATCTGTCTTTGGAATGTGGGAGGAAACTGAAGCACCTGGAGAAAACCTATGCAGTCACAGGGAGAAGGTACAAATTCCGTACAGACATCACCCGTGGTCAGGATCAAACCCAGGTGTCTGGCGCTGTGCCTTTATATCTGGAAGGAAGATGTTATGTGGGATGAATCAACAGTTAAAGCGAATAAACTAGTTGCATCTTTCTGAGTTCTGTTCTCTGCTATGCCATTTCTTTGTTGTCTAATATTTAATTTCGCTCCTCAGATTATCAAAATATTCAACCAAAGCAGAACGTGCACTGCTAACCAATCGCTGAGTAGAAGATTTCATGGATGTGATTAAAATGCAGGAACTGAAATAAATGGAAAGAGTTAAATTAAGTTTATCAAACATGACAGAAATTCTCAATAGTCTGCCCTGCATTTGTACAAATTAGAGCTATCTAGCAATTTATGTTGATAACAGCTGATATGACTGATGCCTCAACTCCTTTACAGTGCTTATTCCACATAAGACACAATTCCCTGTTCTTTTAGAATATATCCACACATTATCCATCAATTCACCACCACATCATGCCTCTTTAATACATTCATAAGGTTAGCTCTGTTTCTTGTCATCTCCAAGGGACACAGAACCAGTGATTTCAGCCATTCATGGTTAGGCAATACTTGCTTATTCCAGAAATCTCTTCTAGCTGATATCAAATATTAATATATTCTTTCTTAAATTTGAGGACCAAGCTGTGCACAGTGCTCCTGGTTTGACCTTAGCAACATCATGTACCATAATTACAATAGTAACCTACTTTGAACGCCAATATGCTACTCACCTTCTGCGTTGCGTGCTGCATCTACCTGCTGGCTTTTTGTTTTGCACTTTAAGCACTTGAATCTCTTGTACTCCACTCATTTGCTATCTCACTCCATTTAGATAATAGCTTCTTTTAATTGCTCTTACCAGAGTGTGTGAGCACATATTTTCCATCATTAAACTCCATTTGCCATGTTTATGTTCATCTAACAAAGAATCATGGAGCCATATAGCATGGAAGCAGGTAGTTCAGCCTAATGCTCCAAGCTGAACAAGATGCTACATCTAGGTTAGTCACATTTGCCAGCGTTTGGCCCACTTTCCTCTCAACATGTTCTATCCATGTACCTGTCCAAGTGTCTTTTCAATGTTGTTATTCTGCCTTCGCTGGCAGCTCATTCCATACACCCAGTAACCTCTTAGTAGAAAAGGTTGCCTCTCAGGTTCCTACTAAATCTTCCTCCTCACCTTAAACCCAGGGGTGCAGTGCTGCCGGAGCTCACCTGAGCACCGATCCTGCACCTCTGTTAAAGAAAAAATAAACAGCATGGAATTTTAACTAGCGGATGTGTGGTCGGGGTAACCTGATTAAAAGAGGGGTAAGGGGAAGATCCATCACTACTGAGGTTCCCTGTAGGAGGAGGGGAACACTATGATGCAGCAGTCAGACCATGTGATGTGTGCATCGTTTGTGGTTGTGGGCCTGGAGCTGAGCCTGGAACTCTGGTGGGTGGGTGTGTAGGTGAATGGGTGTGAGGGTGAGAGTGTGTGTGTGTGAAGGCCCAGAGCTGTGGGATAGTCAGGGCGAGTCGGTGTCTTGCCGGCACCTCTGTAAAAATACATGATAACTGTCTTTTTCTTTACTTGCTTCATAATTATATTTTATGATAATCAGTGAGTGCAACCGTGCAATATTTTGTCATAATTAAATTAAGTATTATATTTTTTAATGTACTAGCTATACACTGGGATGTAGTAATAGGCTATAATCTTGTTTGACCCTCTAGGGAGACTAGCTTGCCCCCCCCCCCCCCCAGCAAAATCTGAAATGCCCCTGTTTGACAGCTCCGACACCTAAAAAATTAGCATTGAACACTGCTTAAACCTGTTTTTGCTGGTTCTTGATTACCCTACCCTGGGTAAAATAAATCCTGATTAATCGCCCTCATGATTTTAGAAAGCTCTCTAAGCACCAATTAAATGGTTTCAATTATAGATAGAGTAAGACTTTGTGGTTATTTCCAACAAGAATTTTAGACTAAAGAAAGGCCAGTGGAAGTACTTGGTCAAACAGCATCTGTGGAGGCAAATGACATATACCAACATTTCAAGGCAAGGCACTGCATTAGAATTGAAGGAGAGGATGGGAAGATTCTAACAGTTTGAAGGAGGAATGGGGCAGAGGCTGGTAAGTGGCAGGTGGAATCAGCTGGGGAGGGGATGATGGGCAGATGGAGCAAAGTTGGTGTATGGGTGGTTGTGGGAGAACAAATGAACACCAGTGGTATGGATAAGCTGAAATGTGAAAACTTTATATTTATATAAAGTTACCCAGGTGGATTATCAGATATTTTACTTAAAACTTTCTGTGCCCAAGGTTAACGACAGATGGGTGAGTGTGAGAGTGGGAAGGGGTATTAAAATACCATACAACAGATCTCAGGATGATCTTTACTTCAAAGGGATGTGCTGTACAAAATTATTGACATCTAAGCTAGTTTCTCCACAGTGTGAGCAATGAATGCAGTAGCGAAAGTTGAAAGAGGTGCAAGTGAACCTCTGTCTCATTTGAACAGTTTATTCTCCTGTTGTTCACCTCTTCCTCCTCCTCTCCTACCTGTTTCCATCTACCCATTATCCTCTCCCCACCTGGTTCTACGTTTGATTTACCAGCCTCTGTCCTATTCCTCCCTGATTGCTATATATTGGCAATTCATCCTCTTCCCTCACAGGCCTGGTGCAGGTTCTTGACCCTATTTGTGACATCAACCATTTGTCCCAATAATTTGCTTGAGCCATTGAATGCTTTCAGTCTTCTGTTTTTAGTTGCAGATTCCATTAGCTACAGTCATTATTGGATAGAATATATTTTGTTTTAACACTGCATTTAGTCTGAGACACAGCACCAATAAGTGTTGTTACATAACGCTTGGTTATTTGATGATGTCAAAAGTCTTGATTGTTTGTACTTTGTACATTTCTAATCTAATGCAGAGAATTTATCATCCATAAGAATATACAATTTTCCACGGTGATTGGTGGTACAGTGATCAAGTTCATTTTATGTGGCTCATTTGGCACAAGTTGTGCTCTTGAGATTTCACCTAATAATAGTTGCCTGTAGAATGTGCTTGATGAATAGACCATTGAGTATAAGATTTTTGGAAATAGATTGGCATGAAATCCAAGTAAACACATTGGATTGCACCCTGTTTTATAGTGGCTTCATGTTGCGAAGTAAAGGCAAGATATATGGAATATGCAAGATATAGTATGAAAGATATAATATGCAAGGCGCAAAATTAAATTGTTGTTAAGAAAATGTAAGGCCTCCATTTATTTGCAACAGCATCAATCACAGTTATCTTACGTCAACGTTGATTTTGTATTTTTTAAAGAATGAATGGGAACAAAATGATCAAAAATGAATTGGCAGTCAAAGTAATACAAGGTTGTAGTGGAGG
>JAXLNO010001094.1:284437-421655 GCA_038087875.1 Malacoraja senta | reverse complement strand
TGTTTACAGGGGCTCCTTGATGGCTCATTTGTCAGAATTGCTGGCTCCTTGATGGCTCATTTGGTCAAATGATGCCTTGATGAAGAACAGTGTCACCTTATGCTTGTGATTAAATTCTTTAGCTCCATGTTTTGCAGCAATGTTGTGATGAGGTGAGGAGATGCGTAGTCCCAAGCGAGAGCTAGAATGTGAAATCGGTGAATTAGTTATTACTGAGTCATGATAGCAATGAAAAAGACAAACCTTCCACCACTTTGCTATGATCGAGAATCTTTAGTTTTCCTCCCACACTCCAAAGACGTACAGGTTTGTAGGTTAAAATGGCTTGGTATAAATGTAAAACTTGGGCAGTTTTTATCTGACAAAAGTGGATTATTATCCTGCTTCTCATGAACATGTCAGACCCCGGGCAGTTTTCCACATTGGTTGGGTTATTGGAGTGTTGGTACCTTACATGAATAGCTTGGCTAAAAGTTCAACTAAAATAAACAAAACATTGTGACATTCATCAAAGAACACCCACCCCCCCCCCCCCCCCCCCCCCCCCCCCCCCCCCCCCCCCACCTCCCCACTCCTGACATTATCAAGGCGATCATTCATAAAGCAATTGCAGATATTTGCTCTCAGTCACCATTCTGAGACCCTCACGCAGTAATATCCTGACCTTCATTGACAACAGCCATTTACTTTTGAGTCCGGCTAATGGGGGAACAACATCACTTCTGTATGATTCCAATGATTTCCAGGTTCATCTGGATTCCATGGTGGACCCCAAACATAGCCTAGAATGTTATTTTTTATACCTTAGTTTTGAGAACCGGAGCCAAGAATGTTCGCTCAATTGTTGGTCAGTAAAAATATTTGTTTAAATCTACGAAATGTGTAATTGAAGCTAAAGTTAATGGAGCCTATCAGCATAAGTAAAAATACATCTTTATCTTAATTACTAATGCTGTTATAACCAAGGACTGGAAAGAAATGAGTTCTGATGATAAAAGTTGTTGTAATTTAACCCAATTGGTGGAAATGTATAATTGTTGGCACTTTTACAATAAAAACAGAATAATAATAGCAGTACCATAATTTAATTACTGGTTACAAATCCCCAACATATGGACACCGTTACACATGACAAAGCTCCCCTAATATAATTAAATTCAAATTTTGACATACATACATATGGTCATTCCTACGAACAACAGAACTAGTTTCTGCCCTCTCTCTCCACTTTTCATAATTGTTTCTTTCTTGTTCTTTCATATCAGTCTTTATCTGCTTCTGATGCCGTTACTACACTACTGCAGAGGAATGGTTACCATATCGATGATATGGTTCTCCACTGCCTCCTCTTGACCACTTGGACAACAAGAACAGACAGTTTATCATCGACTGCAACTTAGCATTCAACACCATCATCCCCTTTGAACGTCATCAAACTGGAGGAACTTGGCGGTCTCTTCTCATCCCTATACAACTGCTCGCTCGACTTTCTCATCAACAGACCTCAATCAGTACGAACTATCAAGAACACTTTCTCCTCACTGACCATCAGCATTGGGCCACCTCAGTCCACTGCTCTACCTTATGAAATTTGGTTGAGTGGTGCCTGAACAAACTTGCTCTCAGCATTAGCAAGTCCAAGAGCTGATTGTTGACTTCAGGAAAGAGAGGGACCATGCACCTGCTTTATTGGCATGATGGCAGTGGAGAGAATCAACAGCTTCAAATTCTTGGGTGTGCATAATTTGTTTGCACCTATTATGATATGGTTGCCCAGTATAACTGATAATTTATTTTATTGATTTTCATTGTATATTTATTTGTTGTTGTGTTGATGTGTTAATATGCCTGTAAAGTGTGTGGCAAGTAAGAATTTCATTGTTCCATTCCTGGTGCATATCATAATTGAACCCTTGATTTTGTGCATTTTATGACCTTTTAGTTTAGTTTAGAGGTACAGCGCAGAAACAGGCCCTTCGGCCCCACCAGGTCTGCACCGACCAGCAACCCACACACAATAACACTATCCTACACACACTAAGGACAATCGTTTTTTTACATTTAACATTTATACCAAGCCATTTAAACCTACAAACCTGTACGTCTTTGGAGTGTGGGAGGAAACTAAAGATTCTCGGAGAAAACCCATGCAGTTCACGAGGAGAACGTACAAACTCTTTACAGACAAGCACCTGTAGTCAGGATCAAACCCAGGTCTCTGGTGCTTTAAGGCAATACCTCTACCGCTACACCATGTGTCGCCCTTATAGACAAAATTGACTTATGGACATCTGTAAAAATGAAACTTGTTTATTACCAAGGGCTCGTCTGTACTTTTGCTTTAAAAGCTATGAAGTTATTCACATTGAAGCATCCAAACCACCCATTCTATAAATTAATATGCAATCTGTCACAAATGTAAGCTGTAGGAAGGAACTGTAGCTTACAACCCAGCAGTATGAATATTGGCCTTCTCTAACTTCAAGTAACCTTTGCTTTCCCTCTCTCCTTCCCTCCCCATCCTAGTTCTCTGACCATTCTGTCTGTCCTCCTGATTAAATTTTATCTTTGTATGTTACGTTGTCAACTTCCCCAGCTAACAATTATCTATTCTACATTTTCCTTGAACTTCGTCCCCTTTGATGTCTCATTTTCACACCTTACCCTTCCATATCTCTGTGTCTCCCTCTACCCTGACTCTCAGTCAGCGCCGTAGGTGGTCGCTATTTGTATACATTGGGTATGCAAGCAAATAATTTCATTGTGCCTAATCACATGTGACAATAAAGTATTCCTATTCCTATTCCTAGTATGAAGCAGGGTCTCGACCCAAAACGTCACCCATTAATTCTATCCAGAGATGCTGCCAATGTCCCGCTGAATTACTCCAACAAATGTAAGATTGGTTGGTACTTCTTTATGAATATCATGTGGCTAACATGGCTTTGCATGTTGTTAAGAAAGTCTAGCTGCCTGACCCTGTTAGATTTTCATCTGTTTCATTAAGGGATTTTGTTAAGAGGGAAAGAGGAGAAGGGGGGTGGGGGGGGGGGAGATGGTAATGGAAGAGAGAAAGAGAGAGAGAGAGAAAGCGAGAGAGAGAGAGAGATCCTTAAATTCTCCGTGACTCACTCACACCTGCAAATGTCACATCTAATTCAAAGCACAACCTGAAATTACCCCGAAATGTGTGTTTGTTGCATTTTCAATCTGGGGGAAAAAAATGAATTGTATGAAGATAAAGTAAAACAGCGTGATGAAATATAATTTCTATACAGAAACATTTTTAATATCAAATAAAATCAATGGTATAAAGGAATAGTTGAGCTCGTCCAACTACAAATTTTGATACAACACAGCATAGTTCTCTCAAAAAATAATGTTCTACCAAATATGTGAAACAGCCTTGGAAATTAGGGCTGAATAGTCCTCCCTTCACCAGCATTGTGACGTATATTTCAGCACACAGGAAAAATGCCTCCAACCTGATCAAAGGAGTTATTTGAGGACTAGTTTTCACAATTAAAGACATGACATTACAAGTAAGTGTAGTCGAGAATGTTTTTTTTCACCCTGAGGGCTGTGTGAAATAAATGAACAATGAGGCTCCATTGACAGAACTTAGTTCAGGAAATAGAAAAGAGGCAGAGAGACAGGCCAGACTGTGATAGAACTGAACAAAAATGGTGTGAAGATGAAGATCATCTGGGGAGAAGTTCTTTTATTGCCTATTATTTGTGTTTCTGATTTTATTTTTTTGTGTTTTGGAAGGAATTCAGTCCCTGATTTGTGTATTGGCCTTTATAACTTATTTTTTGAAAATTCTGATTAATCTGATTATATGTTAACCATAAATCTCTGTAAGGTGTCCTTGAGACCTCGGTATAAGGCGCCCATAAATAAAATTCATTATTATTATTATTATTATCCTTTTCAAGTTCTTGAAAATCCTTAAGTTCTCATATGAAAGCCCTGATGCTTTTGCCACCAGGTAAATCAGTTAACCATTCATATAACACCATGTTCCTCGTTTTCGACAATAACTGTGCTATTACCAGAATATTTTTTTCCCATCAGTTGGATCTTAAACAAATAATGGGTATTCCCAGTACACCCTATCAACACCGTCGAACATAATCATACTGTCAACCATCTATCATCTGGAAAGTTCAAGACTGGATTAGTTTTAATAATCTACTTAAGTTCTTCCAGTCCTAATGCTCTTAATTTAATGAAATGAATGCATGTGCGATGAGAGATCAATTGGCATTAGTTCAAAACCATCTAAAGGCTTTAAGATAGAAAAGACTCAGTGGACTGGATTGAAAGATATCAGGCTTGGCTTTGTGGCAACACACATTTGTACCTAAAATGATTGAAAATCAGGTTCTGGGATAATGGTCCCAGACAACTGAATGTATTAGATGGGATCTCAGGATAGTGCTGAGAAATAGCTGCAATATCAAAAGTACTTTACCCATCTGAGAAAAAAAAAATTGAAGCTGTGTGGAAAACAGTGAAATGTTGAAACAGAATCCCCATTCCTTACTTCCAATCCCTTTATCATAATATGGATCCTTACTAAATACGTCATAGCTCAGAGCAGAATTGACTGAATAAATCCTCAGTGGAACTCAATCCATCAGTGACAAAATGATGCCGAGAGCAAGGGAAAATAAATCTCCAGGAACTAACTGCGTTTTCACTTGCCTGTGTGTGGCCACCAGTGGCTCCAGAAATACCATGGTGTGCATGTACCCCTGCCTGGAAGAACTTTGTGAATCTGTGCAAAAAAAAAAAAAAAGGTTATTAACATTACCTCTGTCGTTCTCCGCTGCATCTTGTAAAACTCGGCTTTCCTGTTTGAGAACCTTGAGGCAGGAAAGCAAAATCTCCTGGAAAAAAATGGTTCTGAATATTTCATTAGAGAAAAAAAAAAACCCAGAACATCTGCACTAGAAATAGCAATAACTACCCCATGCAAGAGTACATGGCTGCGATAGTGCAGAAATGATCGATGGGCTTGGAGGTCTGGCAGCTGAAGCAAAGGAAATGGGATTCTTAATAAGCTAATTTTATTTTCACTTCGAGCTTGTGCTGACCCTTTGATGCCATCCTCCATTGCTCCCTATGCTGGGAAGATTAAGTAAGGAACCACACTGAGTAACGTTAGAAGCAATTAGCACGTGTCCCTTGCTGCTGCCCTGTCTGAAAATCTATAAAGCTTTCTAGATGTGCATTTTATGTCAAAAGAAATGACAGATTTAAATTCAAGCATTATTGGTTTATGATCCTCTAGCAATTTTTAATAAGGAAATAGACCGCTGTACTGATATTGAAAACCTCTTTTGCAAGAGCAGAAGAGTCTTAAGTTAAGTTTTGAGAAGTTATTTTTGCAAAGTCCTAGTGGAAATATTATTCCAGATCTTGTAAGAAGCCCTTGGCTTCCTCAACCCAGCTTTTGCCTCAGGGAACTGACTTCGCCCTGCCAAAGCCAAATGTACATCACAATTAAATTCCCAGCATTGTAAACCAGCCCTCAAATCTTAGGGAAGCAGTTAATGCAGTTGCCACTTTATAGTTTCACTCCTTCATTTTGGTGATCTGAGTTCACCCCTGATTTTCAGTGCTGTCTGTGAGGAGTTTACCACGTTGCCCCAGTCAATGTGTGGATTTACACTTGCTGTTCTAGTTTCTTCTCACATCTTAAAGACATGCATGTTGATAAGTAAATAGGCAACTGTACATTTTATTCAGTGGATACTAATGTCATACACTAATACAGCACAGAAACAGGCCCTTTGGCCCAACCTGTCCATGAAAAGCAGGTTTTATAGCTAAGCTAGTCTCATTTGTCCTGTGTTTGGCCGATGCTTCTGCTCCTATCCATGTACCTGTCTAAATATAGACTAGAGTACCCAGAGAAAATCCACAGCCACAGGGAGAATGTACAAACTCCACTCAGACAACACCCATAGTCAGGATCAAACCTGGGTCTCTGGTGCTGTGAGGCAGCATCTCCACCACTGTGTCATTGTGCTGCCCAGTTATTCTTAGGGTCTTGGTGCCAATGTAGTGAGAACAAAATAGAATTTGTGTGGCTAGGTGCATGATGTATGAGGCAAACTTAATGGACCAATGTGAAGTATGGCTTTATGAAGTGTGCAAATCTTTCTCTAACTGTTCAATTTCAATTTCGACCATAGCCATCTCCGTAAACCCTTTAACACTAACATTTATGAGTTTGTTCACACCTTGGACTCGCACGTTAAGAATTATAACTACAGTGTTTAAAATGGCACATTAATGTGGAGTTACATAGAAGACCTATGCTAGTTTTGTGTACGTCCCGTGACAGTTATATTCTACCATGCCATAAAGCCTGTATAACCAGTCAGCCATGCAAAGGAAAATGCACACAAAGGTCTTTCTACTATCAGTTCTACCACTTTGAGTTGAGTTAGTGGGGGTACTGGGACGGGCTTCATGCGTCCAACAGGCAACAGGGACAGGGCAGAGAATTCTTGGACGTGCAAATCAGAGGCTGTGGTAGCAATCAGCAAACAAGACATTGGTGAGAATGAACATGAAACAAAATACTGTAGGGGAGCTACCCATCAGAATATTGACATCTCTGATTTTGCAGCAAAACAAATGATGCCTGCCTCCTTTAACTAATGCATGAAAAGACCTCTGCACTCCTACTTAGATGTTCTCAGTGGGTGAGTTGCAATGCTGTCGGGTGTTATAGAACATGTCTGGCAGCCTCCATGAAAATATGCACCAAGGGCACAGAAATAATTTAATCAGAATTTAATCACAATTCCTTTGTGTGGAACACAAACATCTCACATATCACTGGAAGAATACTTAGTAGGAGTCTTTTAAATCTCCTCTGCTGAAGTTTGTCACAGTTAGCTTTTGTGCTAACAACAGACCAGATTCAAACCAGATTCATTATTCACGCAGTTGTAACTGAATGCATCACTCATTCCTCCACAGGGATGATCTTATATATGATAGTGTTTTAATGACATATCTTTAATTGTGTCTGATCGTCAGTAATACCCCATGGAGAGGCAAGTTTATAAAAATGACTTTAGTGAACATTAGTCAGTTTATCAGCAAAGCACTTGCACAACATTTGGGGGCAGAAGTCAAGATTGAGAAAGATCGGGTACCTTAATCCTTTACATGTCACTCCTTCCCTGATGTATTTTTTCTCAATGTTGTGCTTATTTCTGCTCATAACTCTTTGATCTCATCACTGTGTAAATCATACATGTTCATTAAAAGAGAATAGACCAAAATAGTTTTTAATGTGAACATCATGAACTCTCTTAAAAAGTGTATGTAATTTTCTTGTGTCATACAAGCTAAGTTGTGTTGATGCCATGATGTTTGTTCCACTAGTATTAATTTACTTAATTCTCTAAATAGACATTATCTGATAAAATCACCAGTTGCATTGATAATTCAATCAGAGGCTCCTGTAATAATTTGCAATCGGGTTCAACCAAGGTCTAAATACCTGAAATATTTTTCAAGAAACTCCTAAAATGTATAACTTTTTGGGTGTCTTACTGCTAGTTAGGAAATTGATCTCCTAATTTCTCAATGGGTTTTTCAATTTCCCTAGACCCTTTTTTTTCCAGCACAAAGCTCCCACAAATGACCTCAACAGTGTGCAACACACTAAATTCGACTTTAATTTTTAATCTAAAGTGGCCTGCAAAATGATATTTCCTATTTACACCTGGCCTCTCAGGCCTGCCCTATCTTTCAATATGATCATGGCTAATGTATACTGGCCTAAATCCCCACAGACCTCAACTGCCTGATCATTCAAGAATTCATCCACCCACTTTAAATGCTTCCATTGCCTTCAAAAGCTTTCTGGGGTAGAAAATTGCAGAGATTCACCTGCCTCTGCAAAAATATATGTTTTAAGTACCTCAGTTTTAAATGACCAGCCCCTCATCCTGAAACTATGGCCTCTCATTCAAGACTCTTCCACGAGTGAAAACATCTCAACAATGACCCCGTTGTATCTCCTCAAGTTTATGCATGCCCCAATAAAGTAATCTCTCATTCTTCTACATTGCTGACTATCGCAGGGAGCAGGCATTCAAGAATGCTCACATCCTTCCTAATACTTCCCTGGCAACGTCTTGTCAGGAACTCTAACATAGGAGCATCTCTGTGAGTCCTTTGCTCAAAGAACGTGTCCCCTGTGAGCATTATTCTTCACCAGCCATTTGGGTACTTGCATTCTCCAACCCTCCTACTACCATCGCAGCATCCACTCAATCAGTAGCAACACTTTCCTGTAGCATTGTTATATGTAAAGAGATGACTGCAAAAATTGAAAATACCGACTGATGCAAGAACTTGCAACACATTAATAACCAGTAGTTGCAGTTCCAGCTTGTGGAAATCTAACAACGCTTTTCTCAGAAATTAAGTTGTTGCTTTTTCAGCAACTTTGATAAACAGCATTGGGATGACCATTTCCAAACCAAATGAAATGGTGTGGAGCAATTTCCAGCCCAAGGAGATGATAAAAACATATTTTCTACTATTTAAGAAAAACAGTCTGAATGATATCCATTTAAACCCAAGCAGTAAACATCAGTAAAGCTGCATCAAATGATAGTTTTTTTTTAAAGTCATACAGCACAGAAACAGGCCCTTCAGTCTATTTTTTCCATTTCCAAGATTGTACTTATTTTCACTGATCTTATTTATCACATTGGGTCCATGCCTTCTATGCCTTGGCCGATATATTATTATTCCATGTTTCTTAAATGTCATGAGAGGATCTGCCTCCACCAGCTCCTTGTTCCAGATTCCAACCACAAATTCCTTCTTAGACTCCCCTCGACATCTCCTACCTTTCACTTCATACCTTTGCCTTTCTGTTTTAGACATCCCACTGTGGGAAAACTATTTTAACTATCTAACCTATGTATTCCCCTCATAATTTTACATAGGTCTATCAGATCACCCCTCGGCCTCCTTCACTCCAAAACACGGCCAGTCTCTCCCTTTAACTCTGAAACTCCAATCCAGGCGACTTCCTGGTAAATCTTCTCTGCAACCTTATTGAGAACCTATCTACCTCTGTCATTAAAATATTATGGCCATGGTGGGGCAGCGGTAGAGCTGCACCTTACAGCTCTTGCAGCGCCGGAGACCCGGGTTCGATCCTGACTACAGGTGCTGTCTGTACGGAGTTTGTACGTTCTCCCCATGACCGCATGGGTTTTCTCTGAGATCTTCGGTTTCCTCCCACACTCCAAACACGTACAGGTATGTAGGTTAATTGGCTTGATATATGTGTAAATGTCCCTAGTGTGTGTAGGAAAGTGTTATTGTGCGGGGATCACTAGTCTGTGCGGAATCGGTGGGCCGAAGGCCCTGCTTCCATGCTGCATCTCTAAACTAAACTAAATTAAACTAAATTCAAAGTCTCCAATTCTACTGCTCTTTGAGGAAGATATCTATCATCTTTGTCTTAAATGGGTGACATCTTTGTTGCTTTCATTGTACTGTTCCTTGATTTTAAAATGAGAAATAAATTCATTTATGAAATTGTTTTGCAAATCTTCATCCACTTAAAAAACCCCAAGAAAGATAGACTGCTATGGACTGCAAAGGGAAGTTAATAGAAAAATATGAATTAACACAGCCTGAAGGCATGTTGCATGGTGTTTCAGGAAATGGATTTGCAGTCTACAGCCTGGGGTAATGAATCTGAGATGAGTTCAAAGCCCATAATGGCAGGTGCACAATATAAACTCACTCAATTATCCAGAATTTAAAGGCTAGCAACAGTTTATAGTAACCATGAAACACAATATAAATTTTCAACCATAGATACTCACCAATAATATCCGCAAAGCTTCAACTTTCCTGGTCAGACAGGACATATATTTTATAGTCTGAAGAAGGGTTTCGGCCCGAAACGTTGCCTATTTCATTCGCTCCATAGATGCTGCTGCACCCGCTGAGTTTCTCCAGCATTTTTGTGTACCTTCGATTTTCCAGCATCTGCAGTTCCTTCTTAAACACATATATTTTATAGACGGACGCTGACTCGCAGATCAATATCATTTTTGTGCATAGTTATTTTTCATTTATCCAATGAGGAAAATCTAGCCACTCATTTGTATGATAATGCCATTATCAGATCTCCAGCCATATAGACAATGGCTGAAATCCAATGGCTCCTGACTCATCTCATAACATCTCAAAGCCTTCCACCATTTCAACAAAGCATAGGTCATAATATTCTCCATTTTACTTCGGAGTCACGTGAGTGACTACGTGAAGAAGACCCCGTCCAGCCGCACACGCGTCATATCGATCAGACGCATAGCGTTCATGACCGTGTGTGGAGGAGCAGGAGCTCCTCCAAGCGGTGAGTAAAGCAAAGTAAAGCAAAAGTCGGAAGGAAAGTGGGTTTACTTTCACTTACAGGAGCATTTTCTTTCCCGTTCAGACTTGTTGGTGGAGCTCCACACAAGTTTATTATGGATAAAGGGGAAGGAGAGGCGGCCAGGGACGCACCGCAGGTAAAACCCCAGATCCTAAGGGTAGTGGGCGTCAGTCAGTGGCAGCGAAGCCATTAACTTCCGTTGCGGTCGAGTGTGCCGTTAAACCGCCGGCGGCGGGGCGCAAGGCTGGACAAAAGTCGGCCCGACCTGTAGACTCGAATGAGTCAGACCCGGAGGTATACCCTCCTCAGGCAGAAGAAACATAATGGCTGCAAGGGTCACAACTTTAGAACTCCTGGTGGGGAAGATGATTTATAAGAACCCCCACAGGAGGATTTAAGTCGGTGTTGGCCAAAGGAGAATATAGCACAGGGGGTGCCTTGGACAGGCACAAGGGTGGCCTACTGGAGAGCCATCAGAAATGCCTGTGCAGAAACATTACAGTGGTTGGCCTACAGGAGAGCCAGTGCCCGAAATGCGAGAAAAAAGGCAATATATGTGTTGGCCTATTGGAGAGCCAATACTAGAAATGCCTGAACAAAGGCAGCACAAACGTGCAATGACAAATGTGCCAGCACCGACAATATAAAGAGATAAAATAATGAAGCGTTGGCCTAGAATTGAGCCAGCGCCAGCAGCACCTGAAACAGGGCTGCCTATCCGTGGGCCTACAAGAGAGCCCGCACAGGGGGAATCTGGCAGAGACTTACCTAAAACAGGAGAGCCAGAAATTACCCAACATAAAGATGAACATCTAGATTCAGATGAAGGTTTATATGAGGACCAGAGCCCATTATCAGAGCTAAAAGTTCCAGGGCTGGCACAAAAGTTTGCTGTTCCCAGAGTAACAGGGAAACCTTTGAGAGAAGAAATAGCTATGACTATAATTATCTGCTCTCCCATCAGCTCCAAGAATTAACTATGGATGAGACTATCGAAAAGCATGAGACCCCGTAAAATTGTGAATTGGTAGCAGTTCCAGTGGTGAAAAACTTGATATTAAAACGCTCGGTGACTTGTATGAAACTGGAAAATTACTTTCATTTCAACAATTACAAAAAATATATAAACTCGGAAATAATCAATATTTTAAATATTTTCAAATATGCGACTATTTGAAAAAATATACAAAAGATCATTATAATAACCCAGCAGATGTATTGGATGAGGCAATGCAGATAAAAGCTGAATCAGCAAACTTAATATCATATCTGTATAATATTATCTTAAATGTACAAATACCATCTACGGAGGGTATCAGAAGAGACTGGGAACAAGAGTTAGCTATTAAAATTTCAAAGGAAAGTTGGAATGAACACTTATTAAACGTGCATAAATGTTCGATTAATGTAAGACACACTTTAATAGAATTTAAAATTTTACATAGATTATATTATTCGAAAACTAAAATTCATAAAATTTTCCTAAATGTATCATCTATTTGTGATAAATGTCAATCCCAAGAAGCTACTATAGCGCACTCATTCGTTTTCTGTACAAAGATTCAAAAATTTTGGAATGAAATTTTCGAAATCTTTACAAAATTATTTAAAATAAGACTGATACCCAAAGCAGAATGGATTATCTTCGGAATAACGGAAGATGGTCCAGAACTAAATGTGTTTCAAAAGAAACTATGGGTTAATAACTGGAAAAAAGCTAATTCTAAAATTTTGGAAGAAGGCTCCAATACCAACTATAAACATGTGGATTTCAAATATGTTCGAAACATTACACCTAGAAGAGATAAGACTCCTCCTAGCAGGTAAACCAGATCACTTCCACCTGACGTGGTCTGCATTTATAGAATTATTACAAATATAGGGTGCAAAGGTACCTTAAAAAAAAAAATTTGAGGTCAGGTAAGGGGGGATGATAGTTGAAGAGTTGGTATGTCCCATTTGCGTAATTCTCATAAAAATATTTGTTTCTCTCTTTTTCCTCTTTCTCTTTCTCTTTCTTTTCTAGGGTCTATTTCTTAACTCTTTTTCTTTTGTTTTTAATTTTGTTCTTATAGGGTTTTCGTCCTTTTTTGTTGTCACATTTTCTACACTCTCACTTTTTCCTTCACTTTCTTCTTTCTTTCAATCTTTTTCTTTTCTAGTGTAAAAAATAAATGGAGTACATTAATTGTAAGAAGACATAAGTGACGAGTACTAATGTATGTGGTTGTAAAGTAATGTACTTCTAATAAATAAAAAATTAAAAAAAAAAAAAAAAAAAAAAAAAAAACTTGATATGGGGTTATTTGAGCATTGGTTTACGCTCACAAGAATTGAAATTAAAACGAGTGCTGAAATTGCTGGGGTCAGGCATTACGGCATTTGCCAGGGGATTGGATGAAGATTTTATATCGGATTCACAACAAAATGCCTTAGCACTCATGTGTAGTGCGCACTTTGAAATAAATTGTATTCGTAAAAATGCAATAAAACCAAATATTCATCCTAAGCATGCAGGCTCTGCAAACCATCCAATATACAAATGCCTAAATCTGCTTTTTGGAGAAAATCTAGCAAAGAAGCTAAAAGACTTAAATGAAGAGTCAAAGACCATCAGTGGTATGATGATGAAGCCACCTATGCTGAGCAGAGCGGTGTGAAGGCAGTATCCCCACAGGCGAAATGCTGGTGCTGGAGAAGGAACAAGCCGATCATTCTCGTATACACGTTGGCGTGCTGCACCAGGGATACGTGGAGGTTACAATGTTCCTACTAGAAGGGGACAACAATTGTCGGTGGCCTGGTCTGGTAAGAAACACAACAAATGTTTCACACTCACAAATAGGGGGAAGGTTACAATTCTTCCTAAAAGAATGGCAATTAATAACAAGTGATTCATTTATTCTATGTAGCAGGATCCTCCAATTCAGCATAATTCAAACTGGTCAAGGATTTTCTCAAAGAGAATAAATTGATCAAGGGAGAATTGGAAATCTTATGCAAAAAACAGGTAATAGAAAAGACAGTGGAACAACACCATCAGTTTGTGTCAAATATTTTTCCTAGAACAAAAAAGGATGGTGGATGTAGAATCATTTTGGATCTGACAAGTCTTAACCTTTATGTACAATATAAACATTTCAAAATGGAAACATTTACTAATGCCATTCAGCTGATCACAAAGAATTGCTATATGGCAAGCATAGATCTGCAAGATGCATATTATTCTGTGGCAATGCATGGTAATGATAAAAAATATTTGAAATTTAGATGGATGTCAGTTATGGCAATTTAAAGCATTGCCCAATGGTTTGACTTCAGCACCAAGATTATTCACTAAATTACTCAAACCAATTTTAGCTCTGCTAAGAGCTGAGGGCCATGTATTAATGGCTTATTTAGATGATATTCTGATTGTGGGGGACAATTTGGCTACTGCAAAATTGTCAGTGTCTAGAGTCAAGTACATCTTTGAAAAAAATGGGTTTCATTATTCACCTACAAAAATCAAAATTATTACCAAGCAAGAAGATTGATTACCTGGGGTTCACAATTAAATCTGAACACATGGTAATTACCTTTCCAAAAGACAAAGGGCTGCAGTTAATTGAAGGTTGCACTAACCTCATAAACGAGGACAAGCCTTCAATTAGAGAAGTGGCAAGTTTGCTGGGCAAATTAATTGCTGGGTTTCCAGCTGTAAGGTTTGGACCATTGCATTATCAATGTTTGCAGAGGGCTAAGGTACAAGCATTAAAAAAGAATACAGGGCATTTTGACAGGCCCATGAAATTGACAATTGGATCCATTACAGAAACAGAATGGTGGATTAACAATGTCTCTAATGCTTCCAGAAAAATTCTGGTAGAAACACCTTCCGTCATTCTACAGACTGATGTAAGTGCTCTTGGATGGGGCGCAACTAACATGATTTCCAGCTGTGGAGGTAGGTGGAATGTGGATGAAGTACCTTTGCTTGAAAATCAAAGGATAAATTACCTAGAGCTGTTAGGAGCATTTTATGGCCTTAACGCTTATTGCACTAATATGGGAAATGTGCATGTTCAGGTACAGGTTGACAATACTACAGCTGTAGCATACATAAATCACATGAGTTGTATCAAATCAGAATCATGTGATAAATTGGCAAAGGAAATTTGGACCTGGTGTATTGTCAGTAAAAGCTGGCTGTCCGCAATATATTTACCAGGAAAATTTAACACAATTGCAGACAAAAGATCACGTAAATTTAATGATAATACAGAATGGATGTTACATCAGGAAATATTTAAGCAAATTGTAACATGATTTGGAATGCCAGAGATTGATTTGTTTGCATCAAGACTAAACCACCAATTGACTAAGTATGTGTCATGGGAACCTGATCCTGGTGCAGTAGTGGTAGATGCTTTCTCGCTACATTGGGGTGATATGTTTCTGTATGCATTTCCTCCATTTTGTTTAATCAATAGATGCATACAGAAAATTAAACAGGACTCTGCCTCGGGGATTTTGGTGGTACCAGATTGGCCTACACAGCTATGGTATCCACTGGTGTTAAACATAATCAAAGAACCCCTTATGGTGATTCCAAAGCAGGTGAAACTGCTTGTAAACCCTGTAACTAATGAACCACATCCTTTACATGATCGTATTGGTTTGTAGATTTGTAGATTCTGAAAAGGCCATATCTTGGAAGAGGATTATCAGACCGTACGGTGGATGTTATAGCAGCAGCCTGGAGGAATAGTACCCAGAAGCAGTACATTTCTTATATAAAGAAATGGGAGGTGTTTTGTTCAGGAAAGAATATTGCATATAACACAGCAGAAATTTCAGATGTATTAGAGTTTCTTTCAACTTTACTACGAATTAAAATTAAGTTATAGTGCAATCAATACTGCACGAAGTGCACTCTCTGCATATTTAAGCAGTGATTCAGAACAAAATCCAATAGGATCACATCCATGAGTCTGTAGGTTTATGAAGGGAATTTTCAATTCCAATCCTCCTAGACCTAGGTATACAGAAATCTGGAATGTAAAAGATGTACTGATGCTGCTGAGGGATTGGAATCCTATTGAAACTCTGTCATTAGCCGAATTACCATGAAATTGGTTATGCTGATGGCATTAGTTTCAGTTCAGAGAGTTCAAACATTACAGAAATTAAGAATTGACAGAATGAAAGTAGGGGCAGATGCCGTTACATTCTATGTCTATGATTTACTGAAGCAAAGTAGACCTGGGTTCACGGGATGTAAGTTGGAGTTTTCAGCATATCCTAAGGATCCACGGCTATGTGTAGTAACATATGTAAGATGTTACATGGAAACAACCAGAATCTTAAGAGGCACAGAATTAGCATTTTTTATTAGTCATAAAAGTCCTCATAAGAAAGTGTCAACACAGACAATTTCAAGACGGTTGAAACAGGTGTTGATTTATTCAGGTATTGATACTGATAAATTTTAAATCTCATTCCACCAGGGCGGCATCAACATCGGCCAGGGATTCAGATGTTCCAATAGACCTTATCCTCGCGGCTGCAGGATGGGCAAGTGAACAGATGTTTCACAAGTATTACCATAAGGAGATTAAAGATCCCAGGGTGTTTGGTGATGCCGTGCTGGGTTCAGTATTAAATCCCCCATTATGATAAATGGGTTAATTTGTTAAAATAAATAAAACCATTAACTGATTACATTTAATGTTGTGGTTATGCATTGTTGATTGTGCTTACTCAATAGAGTCAATCAGTGCAGTGAACACCTGGATTTTAATCCACGGTGTGAAATCACAGAGCTTTGAAATCTTCATGTAGTCACTCACGTGACTCCGAAGTAAAATAGTAAGATTAAATGAGAACTTACCAGTTTGAAGTTTGTTCTTTATTTTATGAGGAGTAACATTGAGGGATTACGTGCCCTCCGCTCCCACCCTCATAAAAGGATCGAGCTGGTAGTTCTAGTCTTTATGCATCTTACTATCATACTTCAGTAATTATCGTCTGTGATTTTCACTCCGCTGCTTTGAAGATTGACACGTGTGCGGCTGGACGGGGTCTTCTTCACGTAATCCCTCAACGTTACTCCTCATAAAATAAAGATCAAACTTCAAACTGGTAAGTTCTCGTTTAATCTTACTATTTTCTAGGATATGTTCAACTCCAACAATACTCATGAGCTTGATGACATCCAGGACAATCCAACCTGTTTGACTGTCTCTTCATCTGTCAATGTAAACATCCTACTCACTCTGCTACCTATGCATCATGGCTACAGTGTGTGCCATCGATAAAATGGGCTGCATTTAATTGCCTATTGCTTTAAACAGGATTTGCCATTGATCTGAAAGAGTATAACTTGGGAGAATTCCAAGTAGGGCAACAGCTGATAGGGCCAAAGATCTCGGTTTGCTCCTGACCTCGGATGCTATCTGTGTGAAGTTTGCACGTTCTTCCTGTAACCACATGTGTTTCCTTCGGGTGGTCCGGTTTCATCCCACAACCCAAAGACGTGAGGGTCTGTAGGATAACTGGCCTATGTAAGTTACCCCTAAGGTGTAGCAAGTAGATGAGAAAGTCGTATAATGTAGGATTAGTGTGAACAAGGAATTGATGATTGGCATGGACTCGGTAGGCTGAAGGGCCTGTTCCTTGCTGCAACTTTCAATCAATCGATCTATCAAGTCTTGAGACTATTTTTGTTGCATCCAACAACATTATTTTGAAAGGCAGTAAGATTGTTTAATGCAACATTCCCCACAAATCTGTTTTCCTTAATATTTCAACTGGTGTACCGTTTGTATCATAGGATCTTGATTTGGTAGCTGTAACAGGTGGGCGTATTAAATTGATTGAATGTGTTACTCTGTAATGCTAATTTTAGCATATTAAAGTCAGCTGTAAGATCTGCCACAGCAAACAAAAAAAGCATTTTAGGTGATTAAACTCAGTTATTTTCAGAGGAGTATAAAACAAAAATCGAAAAAAGAAGTATTCAATAAGAACTGGAAGTGCACACATGTGGAGATGATGAGGAAAATGTTGTAGTCATTAGCTTACATGAATAGCTTAGCTAAAAGTTCAACTAATTAAACTAAACATTGTGCATTTATCAATGCGCATCCCCCACTTCTGACATTATCAATGCGATCATTCAGAAAGCAATTGCCTATATTCGGGCATTAGACACCAGTCTGAGAACATCCTGCAGCAATATACAGGCCTTCATTAACAACAACCATTTAATTTTGAGCCAGGTATGAGTCTGGCTAATAGGGAACCTTCTGTGTGATCTCCAATGATTTCCAGGTTCATCTATATACCATGGTGTGACCCAAACATAGCCTGGAATGTCATTTTTATATCCCTTGTAGAAGCGGGGCGGTTTTGAGAACTGGAGCTGTGAATGTTCCCTGAATTGTTGGTCAGTAAAAATATTTGTTTGAATCTGATAAATGTGTAGTTTAGTTTAGAATAGAGATACAGCACGGAAACAGGCCCTTCGGCCCACCGAGTCCCTACCGACCAGCAATCCCTGCACATTAACGCTATCCTACACACACAAGGGACAATTTTACACATACACCAAGCCAATTAACTTACAAACCTGTACATCTTTGGAGTGTGGGAGGAAACTGAAGGTCTCTGAGAAAACCCACGCGGTCACAGGGAGAACATACAAACTCCGTACAGACAGCACCCATAGTCGGGATCGAACCTGGGTCTCCGGCACTGCAAGCGCTGTAAGGCAGCAACTCTACCGGTGCGCCACTGTGGTTGAAGCTAAAGTTCATGGAGCCTATCAGCATAGGCTTAATTTTTGGTTTGGGTCAATACACTCAGAGCTATTGTGCATTTTCATCATTTTGTCATTATTTCCACATATGATTTTTAAAATATGCACGAGTAAGAGAATTATAACGCAAAGGTAACAACACCTTCAAAGAAATAAACCTTTTATTGAAATTACAGCTGAGCCTTTGTGACGGCAGAGGCATGAGTGAAGCAGCCTAATGAACTATATTAGCTGTGAAGTTCTTCCAACGTATCCTCAATTTCATCTGGTTGCTAGATTGGGGAATTGTGAAACAAAGGATGAATAATTAAGTGCAGCTTCTTAATGGAGTGTGTGAGAAATATGAGACCTCATTGCATGACTCTCATTAAAATTATACAGCTTTGCAAATTAATAATTCTATCAATATGCACTATTTATGCCTCACAACAACTTTTCAACAACACTGCAGCTTACCAGGAGTTTGGTGTTACTTTAATAATGTTAATGTAAACCAGTTGCCTTAGCAGCTATGTGATTTATAGAATGAATGAGCTGTGGACTAAAGGCTGTGTAATTCAGAAGAGGTTGTGCAGTTGATATCAAGCATGTTCACAATGGAAGTGATGGCAATGATTGTAAAATATATTTGTGCAAAGATGAGTGACTTTAATTATGAAAGAAAGAATTGGGAAAACAGATTTAAGAAGTTCACATGATTGGACTTGCCTCGGTTCAAGATTATAAGACCATAACAAATGGATGGAGGCTTTTGAGCCTACCCTAATATATTTATTCTGAAAAAATGTATGGAGTTCAAATACAGGAGTCCATTCTACGTGTTTGTCAATCTTAACTTTAAAACAAGATTCATAGAGTCATAGAGTCATACAGCCTGGAATCAGGCCCTTCGTATAAACAAGTGTAATAACTCGGGATCCGTACATAAGTAGAAGTTGTTTATTATAGTAAACACACAGAGCTCAAACACATAGGTGTTATAAACTCAAGCTCAGCAACAAATCTAACTAGAGGTTGGACTAACAGATTAGATAATATGAGACATTCAACCAGATGACTGTTTGAGCACACAGCGGCATGCAGTAAAACATGACATGGATCAGGTCAACACTGACTGATCTACATATTGGTCCAACTAGCTCACACTGACCAACATGTCCCACCAGCCTGCGTTTGGCCCATATCCCTCTAAATCTATCCTATCCATGTACCTGTCTAAATGTTTCTTAATTGTTGCGATAGTACCTCCAGCAGCTCGTTCCATATGCCCACCACCCTTTGTGTAAAAAAAGTGACCCCTCCGCTCCCATTAAATCTTTCCTGCCTCACCTTAAACCTATGTCCTCTGGTTCTCGATTCCCCTACTCTTGGCAAGAGACTCTGTGCGGTAGCCTAATCTATTCCTCCCATGATTTTATACACTTCTGTAAGATCACCTCTCATCCTCCTACACTCATTTTAAATTTAATTTTTTATCCAAACAGAAAATTTCAAGCAACTTTTTTCTCTATAATTTCCATTCAATTTTATGTCATTGTTATTTCTAATTCTTCAAATAAATTTTCAATGTGGAGCCAAGAACAAATCAGCGGCAGAAATAACATGTAGTTAAAAAGAACAACTTTAAATACAGCTTATTCTGAAAGTTAATTAAAAATACTGAGTACCTTGCATATCAGGTGGTAACTTAATTAAACAAATTGGGTTGCGTCAAGGCCTGAGAGCCCAAAATCTGCATAACTGGCATCTGAAATGCAAGATACAATAAGCACACTTCCTTTTGCATAATTTGTCTCATCTACCAAAACATCCCGAGGCATTTTACAGGAAGAAGCAATCAAGCCTTGGTCAGGAAATGACAGAAGGAATGAGCATGGTCAAAGAGGGATATTTGTGCATGTAAAGAGATTTCATAAGCTGAAACATAAAGTAGCATCGGGATCAGTCTTAGGAAGAGATTTCTCAAGGGTAGAAATATGCTGGCAATGTAAATGCAGAAAATGTACAACTTCAGCAACGTCAAGAATCTTTCAGTGAGTGTCGTGTGATTGATCAGTGCTTGTCTGCACTCACTGCTGATCTAGAAACACTTTTGGCCTCCAAGTACTCTGGGAGGTTAGGTTTTGAACATTCACAGTTAAACTGATAAAGATAAATAATTGATGGTATTCTCTCTTTTCTGAAGATATCTCCTTTTATTCTGAGGGAGGCTTATCGCTGTGTGGAATATAATGAAGTCCATGGAGCTCATTTTTTAGATAATATAAAATAGTTTTGAATAACTACCATTATTTTAATTTGTTTTACAGCAAATAACGTCGTGTTCTCCATTCCTGACACATCATAATGCGATGGGCTCAATATTAGATGTATATTGATCAGGAGTTCATATACTTAAACGGTATCCAGTAACTAGTAATATAATTCACTGAAAATTGTTTAGTATTCAATATGCAACACATCAATAACAGTTTGTCATTTATTAATAACCCATTATGAAGTCAACATCTTAATATTTTCATAAAAGTCTAAGGTTCAAAATATAACTCATTAAGGTGTCACCATTATTCAATGAACCAGGACAATGTGTTTTCTAGGTGTTTTCTAGTTCTTATAGGTGTTTTCACATAGGTGTGTTCTAGTTCTTATCACTTAATGTTGTTCAAAGTTTGTATTTCCCACTTCCAAAAAATCTACAGAAATTTTTTGGATTGTGTTTCATTTTCTGAAGCTTCATCTATTTTCATTGCATTCTACAATGATGCTTTTATTCCAGTTACAATATTTCATTACTGTTACTCTCCCAAATAAGACCTAATCAGCATACGAAGCCCTATCTATTTTCCCCTGGAGAGGATCACTACCTATCTAATTATACCTGTGGTAGAAAAAAATGCTAGAGAAACTCAGCGGGTGAGGCAGCATCTATGGAGCGAAGGAATAGGTGAAGTTTCGGGTCGAGACTCTTCTTCAGACTGATGTATCAGTTAACCACCAATTCTAGAAAGTATTAAACTGACTCACAGAAATTATTGAAACTGACAGAATAATTTCACAAAAGTGGCAATCATTAAGTTCATAAGTTCTTAAGAGATAGGAACTGAATTATGCCATTCGGCCCATCAAGTCTAATCTGCCATTTAATCATGGCTGATCTATCTTTCTTTCTTAACCCCATTCTCCTGCCTTCTCCCCATAACCCCTGACCCCTGTACAAATCAAGAATCTATCTCTGCCTTAAATATATCCACTGACTTAGCCGCCACAGCCTTCTGTGGCAATGAATTCCACAGATTCACCACCCACTGAGTGAAGAAATTCCTCCTCATCTCCTTCCTAAAGGAGCATCCTTTAATTCTGGTCAATGACCTCGGGTCCTGGACTCTCCCACTAGTGGAAACATCCTCTCCACATCCACTCTATCCAGGCCTTTCATCATTCAGTAAGTTTCAATGAGATCTCCCCTCATCCGTCTAAACTCCAGCGAGTCAAGGCCATCATATGTTCTCTGGACCATCTCCAGCACATACTTCCTCAGATATGGGGCCCATAATTGCTCAAATATAACATAATGTGCTTTGTCAGTTACAAACAATTTCATAACCAGTCTTTTTTAGCACCTTTATGAGCGTGTGGGTCAGGACAGAATTTATTTTTGGTGTAAACCCTCTTCACCCTCACTACAGCCTTATTTTTTATTGTTACAGATATTTCTATCAGGAAGCACTTCATAAACTCTGGACTGGATCAACCAAGACTCTGTATTCATTACTGCCAAGCTTAATGCTCTACAGCTTGGGAACCTGATACAATATCATAAAATTAGAACACTGAATTGTATTTGTAGGCCGAAGATCACGTTTCATTACTGGGGCCTTTATTGCACAACAGCAAAAGTTCCCAATTATTTTTATTTGCTGCATCATAATTCAGAGGGATTTGATTTTACTGTTTCCACAACATTCCATTCACATTCTTTGCTCTATACACATTGAATAAACACTCTTGGTGCTATAATTGCACTGCTCTCTGACTTTACTTCCAGTCTGACAACCTAAGCATTATATATCTCAGCCCTCTCTCAACAAAATTAATTGTTTGCCATTAAATCTGAAACTTTCTCCTGACGAGTTACTCCATCATTCACCAAGTTGTAAACAGTAGCATTTGATAATTGCAGACTGCAGCAATTACTGTCGCACGACATGAATAGTTCTTCCAAAAAAACTCAATGAGACTAAGCCTATCTCTTTGTAAAATATATATATATATATATGCAAAATTAGAAAAAGCAAACAACTACAACAAACGTTGCTACTGGCTTTACAAAAGCAAGCCATTTGGCAAAAGTGCTGATTAAATATTAAGAGTATATACCTACAGGCGTATGATCAACAGAAGTTACTTTGTATTTTGGATACCTTAAAACAGCAGCCTGTGTTGTGGAGGAAGAACAAGAGGCAATGGCGCAGTTTGCAGAGCTGCTGCCTCAGAATATCAGTGATGCAGATCTCAGTTGTTATCTGTGAAGAGCTTGCACATTCTCCTGATGACCGTCCAGGTTTCCTCCAGGTGCTCAGGTTTCCACCCACATCCCAAAAATGTACAGGTTGGTAGGTCAATTGATCACTGTAACTTGCCACTAGTATGCAAATGAATGGCAGAAACCACTTCTTATTGCTACATATCAACCATTTGTTGTTGGAATAAGCTTTTCGCTGTACCTCGGTACACGTGACAATAAACAAAACTGAAACTCTATGGTTGATAAATATTTCCATGCTGCTGTGGTGGTATGGAACCTATGGCCCCCACATACATAACTGTGGGAATCCAAGCAGGAGTGTATATGAGTGCCAGTCATTCACCCATTGCTGTCAGCTCGATAGCACAAAGCTTTGCTTACATCAGGCACCAGAGGCACACAAGGTTTGCCATTTATTCCCGGTAAAGATCAGCAGCTTGGGGAAATGGAATTCACTTGTCAGACTGTTTAAAATATGCAGCACAGTACCAGGCCATTCAGCCCACAGAGATATTGCCAGCCCTTTGAAACGGACATCCAAACAGACCCACTCATGAACTCTTGCCCCAAACCTTTCTTTGCCAAATGAACAAGGGATCCATGGTGATACGAATCAAGGTGTACAGTAAGGTTATTAAAGCAATAAAAAGCAGTAAACAATTGGTAACCCCCCCCCCCCCCCAGGGAACAGTGTCTGCACCATATAGATTATGGCACCATATAACAGTTAGACGAGGATTTGTAAGTGTGTGTGTGTGTGCGCATGCATGTGTGTGTGTGTGTGTGTGTGTGTGTGTGTGTGTGTGTGTATGTGCATGTATGTATGTGTGTGTGTGTGTGTGTGTGTATTAGTGTGTGTGTATAGGGGTGGGAGTGTGTGAACATGTGTGTGGGGGAATGAGTGCTTGCCGATGTATGCATATATGTATATGCATATTTATACATGTGTGGAAGCATTTGTGGGCTATGTGGGAGATTATGAATGTGGATGTGGATGTGGATGTGTGTGGGGGTGTGTAGGGCTGTTGATGAAGGTGCATGTATGAATGTTTAAGGAGGTATAATCCTTGAAGGATTGTGTTACAGGAAAAGGGTGGATAAGGGTGGATGTATTCTCATTGGAATGGAGGAGTCTAAGGGATGACCTCATATAGGTTTGTAAAATTACAAGGGAAGGGATAGGATAGTTAAAGTCATTTTCCCAGGGCTGGGAAGACTAGAAATAAAATGCACAGATTTAAGGTGTGACAATTGATGGAGCATTATTTGGATGAGAATGGAATAGGTATGATTAGTAAGTTTGAGGATGACACTAAAGTGGGTGAGTTCGTAGTTAGCGAATATGATTATAACAAATTACAGCAAGATCTTGATCAGTTGGGCTGAGGAATGGTTAATAAAGTTTAATACCGATAAGTGAGAGGTGTTACATTTTTGGACCTTCACAGTGAATGGTAGGGCCCTGGGGAGTGCTGTGGAGCCTCATCTATATTACTGCCTTACAATCAAGCAAAACCCTTTAACCATTATCAAAATATTTCCACAGGAGATATAAATCGAGCAAGAGCTCCACTGAAGAAGACAAGAGTGAGATTTTAAAAGAAAAATGTTCTTTAAGCTGTGCAAATCTTTTAATATATTGGCTCTTACAAAGGACCTTTTATGCCCAAGGGAATTAAATCATTAGTCAGTGTTTGGAACTCCTGTTGCTTCATAATACAGCAACATCTACAAGCCAGTTACTTTAAAAGCTAGCATTTTGCAACCTTGACATCCCAACTTTAAAATCTTAAAATGTATAGCTATACCTTAATCTCTAAACAATAATTTGTTTTCCTGATTCTGTTTCTGTTCTCACACACTCTATTAACAGTATTCCCTGGGGCATTTTTTCAAGATTGATTCTGGCATGGATTTCATATTAAACCAAATTTCAACTTCACTCACTCCCTGCAGCAATAAAAATGTAGGTCAGGTATCATTGATCATTAAAGTTAAATATAGACTAACAGTTGCCTTGGAGCACATAGCAAGTCGTTAGTACAATCTCAGACTTCCGAGCAGTTAATGCACTCATCAGAGCCAGGAGATTGTATTATAACCATCACGCATTGACTAGCAACTGTTGAATCAAACGGCACCACTCCAGGCAAGTGGACATCTCTTGGATCGCCAACAAAGTTGTTCTTGAGCTTATATTGCCTCTTATAGCAAGCCTGGAATGTAGGGAATATGGATCATCTTTCTCACCCTTCTCAGCAATGTTTGGAAACATATAATTATGTTGTGAGAAATAAATAGACTATTAGTTTACTAGATTGTACTTGATCTATTAAATCACAATGAGGAGATTTGTTTGTATGATCATAATGAAAATAACTTTATGATCATGTCTTGAAAAGGGATTTTTTTCATGTTGTTTTGGTTATATGCACAGTATCTGATCCTTATACGAGGAGTGAAGAAAAGCACCCCAACAACCTTAAACGTTCAGGATTATGTAGGGAGAGGGCAGGTATTGAGGTCCTATAGACAGAGCCAGGGAGGAAATCAGAAAATAGGATCCTGAAGATAGTAATATCTGGATTACGCTCAGCACCAGGTGCCAGTGAACGTATAGGAGATGGCACTGGCTCTGCACGGCAGCAGCTCTACCAGCTGCACCACAGTGCTGCCCAAAACGTTTGCCAAGCTAGAGGATGTTGACAAAATTTCAGTAGAACTGGAGATAGCGAAAGTAATGAAGGGGTAAAAATTGATAGGCAAGATGTTACAGGAGCTGATGCTGTTTTTAGTGGATAAGTTGCCAAGGCTGGATATCCCTAGGTTGCTCAGGAAATGGGTCTTGCCATAATTTTTCTACCCCTCCCAGATATAAGGAGGTGCCAGAGGATGGGAAAATGGCAAACCTGGCACACTCGCTGAAGAAAGGATTTTAGAACTTTTATGGTAACAAGACTTTAATTTCAGTGATGTTTAAGAATGTTATTAGCATGGTGAATGAAATGGGTCGCAACACTTGTTTAGTGGAAAACATGCTTGCAGTGGTAACACTCCACAGTTGCATTGATACCATACGAGAGGATAGAGGTTGCAAAGATTCAATGCTGGCATTGCTGCAGAGGTGTGGACAGATGGCTCACCACCACTTTCCTAGCATCAATGGAGATGTTCAGAATGGACTCTTACTATTGCATGGAAGTAAAGAGAAAATATTCCACAATCCATTCATAATGTATAATGAAATATAATCTCTGTGGTCGTATCATTCCTGCTTATTTTACTCCAACCAAATAGATTCTGGCCCTGCCATTACAGAATAGTCTCTCTTTGCAGCACTACATTTTCCATAATCACTGCTATATGCAGCCTGCTTCTGTTTTACCTACCCTGACCTTGAATGTGCTTTCCAGCACTTTAGTAGAGCTAAAACAGCTGCCCATGTCTCCCAAACACTGATCCATAACACATCACAGCATTCCAGCGCTTGTTTGCAAAAGAACATTGTAGGGTTTCTCCGAGTAGCTGGGCTGTGTCAGCTTTTGGGCGTTGATCTATTAGAAGTTCATTGCATCTTCTGGCACTTAATTTCCCAGCTGTGTCTCAGCTGCAAACCATTAAAAGAGCATTTGTACAGAATAAGCAGCAACTCACATGCTGTTGCTGAATGCTGCTGCTGCTTATAAAATGGTTGCTGTAACAATTGGAGAAGCAATGGACAAGCTCTATCTAGTTTAGTTTAGTTTAGAGATATTTGGCCCAGTGAGTCCACGCTGACCAGTAATATCCCTACACTAGCACTATCCTACACACTTGGGACAATTTTTCAATTTTTACCCAAGCCAATGAACCTACAAACCTGTACATCTTTGAAACGTGGAAGGAAACCGGAGCACCTGTAGAAAGCGCACGCGGTCACAGGGAGAAAGTACAAATTTGTACAGGCAACACCCATAGTCAGGATCGAACCCGGGTCTCTGGTGCTGTAAGGCAGCAGCTCTACCACTGTGCCACCGTACCACCCTCTGAGGGAGATGGAGTAGGCATGGGAGGGGTGGAGATGGTAATCGTGATAGTGGGGGTTAGAAGGACCTGGACAGAAGGACTTGATTCAGCAGTCAATCCTCCCCGGAGTTGCCAGGGAGATCTCTGCAGGGAGTAATATTACATGCACTGTGAAAAAGCTTATAAATTAGCAACTACCTTTCCCCTCTATCTGTACCTACGGGCTGAAGGAAAAGTAAAAGAAGTCTCATCTCATTAGATGTGGTGTTTATGTAGCAAACATCCCCACTTCAAACATCATGATGGAAGGATGCTCATTAATGAAGCAGCTGAAGATGGTTGGGCATTGCCTGAGCAACTCTTGAATTGATGTCCTGGGAGTGGATAGAGCGACCTGCAATATCCACAACCATTTGTCTTTGTGTTTAGTTGTTTTGCCCTGATATACATTAACTTTAGATTTACCAGGGTTCCGCACTTGGTCAAATACAGCCTTGATATCACTGGCAACCATTTTTACCCTTCATTTGGAATTCAATTCAAGGCTGTGACAAGGCCTGGAGCTGTGTGGTTTTGACAAAATCCAAACTCAGTGAGCAGGTTGTTTGTGAGTAAGGGAAGCTTGTTACTGATATCATCCTTCACTTTGTTGATGACTGAAAGTAGTGGGAATAATCTAATCTTATTAGATTCCGTATGCTTTTGGTAAACAGAACATACTGTACTTGGGCAATTTTCCATGTTATCAGGTTGATGCTCGTACAAGAACTGCTTGGCTGGAGCTATGGCCTGTTTTGGAGGGTAAGTCTATTGTACTAGTTTTCAGTCTCTCAATCCTTGTGTTTAGTACTAGCTATTTATGATGTCAATTGAGAAAATGAAATCATCTGGACTGTTTTTTTATGAATCTGGAGATCTCAGTAATAAGCCAAAATAGATTATCCATTTGACATATCTGGTTGAATATTGCTGCAAATGCTCTTTGGGTTTAGGTTCAGGTTTACTATTGTCACATGCACTGAGGTATAGAGAAAAACTTGCATAGTATCCAAACACATCTGATCTACCATACAAAATCATGAGAGGAATTGTCCGGGTAAACACACGGAGTCTCTTGCCCAGAGTAGAGGAATCGAGATCCAGAAGACACAGGCTTAAGGTGAGTGTGGAAAGATTTAATAGAAACCTGAGGGGTAACTCTTTTACACAAAGGTTGGTGGGTGTATGGCACGAGCTGCCGGAGGAGGTAGTTGAGGCAGGTATTATCGCAACCTTTAAGAAACATTTAGACAGGTACATGAATAGGATAGGTTTAGAGGGATATGGGTCAAATGCAGGAAGGTGAGACTAGTGTAGATGTGACATGTTGGTTGGTGTGGGCACGTTGGGCCAATGGGCCTGTTTCCACCCTGTTGACTCTATGACCCTATGACCATATATAGATACATTCAGTTCAAACTTGAGTAAACAGCCTAATTCTTTGCTTTCACATATAGCCCCCATCTTCGGGGATATGAATGTTCATGGATTCTCCTCCTCAGTGTTAGCTGTTTACCTTCACCACCCTTCATGACCGGATGTGGTAGAATCTGCAGAGCTTCAACCTGAAAATTATACTGGAGATACATTTAGAATATAGCACCAACGCAACTGTCATCTGGAAGATCATTGCACCAGAAAAATAATTGTTAAGCTAATGACAATCCTGCTGGGATATGTACTGTAGTTGTGCAGAGGAATTTTTAGATCTTATCTTTTTAAACATAGACATAGACATATAAAATAGGTGCAGGAGGACGCCATTCGGCCCTTTGAGCCAGCACCGCCATTCATTGTGATCATGGCTGATCGTCCCCAATCAATAACCCGTGCCTGCCTTCTCCCTATATTCCTTGATTCCACTAGCCCCTAGCCTAACTCTCTCTTAAATCCATCCAGTGATTTGGCCTCCACTGTCCTCTGTGGCAGGGAATTCCACAAATTCACAACTCTCTGGGTGAAAACGTTTTTTCTCACCACAGTCTTAAATGGCCTCCCCTTTATTCTAAGACTGTGGCCCCTGGTTCTGGACTTGCCCAACTTTGGGAATATTTTTCCTGCATCTAGCTTGTCCAGTCCTTTTATAATTTTATATGTTTCTATAAGATCTCCCCACATCCTTCTAAACTCCTGTGAATACAAGCCTAATCTTTTCAATCTTTCCTCATATGACAGTCCCTCCATCCCAGGGATCAATCTCGTGAACCTACGCTGCACTGCCTCAATCACAAGGATGTCCTTCCTCAAATTAGGAGCCCAAAACTGTACACAATACTCCAGATGTGGTCTTACCAGAGCCCTATACAACTGCAGAAGAACCTCTTTACTCCTATACTGAAATCCTCTTGTTGTGAAGGCCAACATTCCATTAGCTTACTTCACTGCCTGCTGTACCTGCATGCCAACTTTCAGTGACTGGTGTACAAGGAAGGACATTATAGCCATAGAGGGAGTGCAGAGAAGGTTCACCAGACTGATTCCTGGGATGTCAGGACTTTCATATGAAGAAAGACTGGATAGACTTGGCTTATACTCGCTAGAATTTAGGAGATTGAGAGGGGATCTTATAGAAACGTACAAAATTCTTATGGGGTTGGACAGGCTAGATGAAGGAAGATTGTTCCCGATGTTGGGGAATTCCAGGACAAGGGGTCACAGCTTAAGGATAAGGGGGAAATCCTTTAAGACCGAGATGAGGAAAAACTTTTTCACACAGAGAGTGGTGAATCTCTGGAACTCTCTGCCACAGAGGGTAGTTGAGGCCAGTTCATTGGCTATATTTAAGAGGGAGTTAGATGTGGCCCTTGTGGCTAAGGGGATCAGGGGGTATGGAGAGAAGGCAGGTACGGGATACTGAGTTGGATGATCAGCCATGATCATATTGAATGGCGGTGCAGGCTCGAAGGGCCGAATGGCCTACTCCTGCACCTATTTTCTATGTATCTATGTATCTATGTAGGACACCCAGGTCTCGCTGCACCTCCCCCTTACCTAACCTAACCCCATTGAGATAATAATCTGCCCCTTGTTTGTGCCGCCAAAGTGGATAACCTCACATTTATCTATATTATACTGCATCTGCCATGCATCTGCCCACTCACTCAACCTGTCCAGGTCACCCTGCAACCTCCTAACATCCTCTTCACAGTTCATACTGCCGCCCAGCTTTGTGTCATCCGCAAACTTGCTAGTGTTGCTCCTAATTCCCTCTTCCAAATCATTAATATATATGGTAAACAGTTGTGGCCCTAACACCGAGCCTTGCAGCACTCCACTCACCACTGCCTGCCATTCTGAAAAGGACCCGTTCACTCCTACTCTTTGCTTTCTGTCTCCCAACCAATTTTCTATCCATGTCAACACCCTACCCCCAATACCATGTGCTCTAATTTTAGTCACCAGTCTCCCCCTTATCAAAGGCTTTCTGAAAGTCTAGATGCACTATATCCACTGGCTCCCCTTCATCCATTTTACTTGTCACATCCTCAAAAAATTCCAGAAGATTAGTCAAGCATGATTTCCCTTTCATAAATCCATGTTGACTTAGACTAATCCTTTTACTGCTATCCAAATACCCCATTATTACCTCTTTAATAATTGACTCCAGCATCTTTCCCACCACCGAAGTCACGCTAACAGGTCTGTAATTCCCGGTTTTCTCTCTCACTCCTTTCTTGAAAAGTGGGATAACATTAGCTCTCCTCCAATCGACAGGAACTGATCCTGAATCTATTGAATATTGGAAAATGATCACCAATGCGTCCACTATTTCTAGAGCCACCTCCCTGAAGACCCTGCGATGCAGACCATCTGGCCCAGGGGATTTATCATCCTTCAGTCCCATTAGCCTACTCAATACTATTTCTCGCCTAATGAAAATTTCTTTCAGTTCCTCTACCACCTTAGATCCTCTGTCCTCCAGTACATCTGGGAGATTGTTTGTGTCTTCCTTGGTGAAGTACTGAAGTACCTATTCAACTCTTCTGCCATTTCCTTGTTGCATGCACCCATGTCTGCCTTCAATCGACCCACATTTGACTTTGCTACTCTTTTTCCCTTAACATATCTAAATAAGATTTTACAGTCCTTCTTTATATTCCTGGCCAGCTTCCCCTCGTACTTCATCTTTTCAGCCCGTATTGCCCGTTTTGTTTCCTTCTGTTGTCCTATGAAAGTTTCCCAATCCTCTGGCATCCGGCTACTTTTTGCTGTGTTATACATCTTTTCTTTTAGTTTTATTCTATCCCTAACTTCTCTTGTCAGCCACGGTTGCCTCCTACTCCCCTTAGATTATTTCTTCCTTTTTGGAATGAAATGATCCTGCGTCTTCCGAAATTCCTGCCATTGCTGTTCCACCGTCATTCCTGCTAGGGTCCCTTTCCAGTCTACCTTGGCCAGCTCCTCTCTCATGCCTTCATAGTCCCCTTTGTTCAACTGCATCACTGCCACTTCCGATTTAACCTTCTCCTTCTCAAATATCTTATACCCCAAAATATTAAATGCACGGACCAGCCATTTGTAAATCCAGTTTTCAGTAATTCTGACATCGCTACCCTATTAAATCCACTTGCTGATATCTAATATTTTCTTTTCTTATGATTTGGACATTATTAACACTCAATCTATCCAAGAACTGCAAGAATGGATGTAGTTCTTGCATATATTAAGTATAAAGGAGGTGATTTGTGCAGAAATTTCCTTTCTGTTGGTTCTGACTTCCGTGAAATCATGCTATTAGCACTGAACTAATCTGAAAGCCAGAAAGATCTTGTCATGGATTCAAAGCTGCAAAAACTTTATTTTTAAGATTTTGACTGATTTTAAATCTGGCGTTGAGAGTACTGCTTTAAGTTAGTTTGCAAAAAAAATGGTTTGTTTACTCTGTTTCCAAGATCAAACCCGAGCATTTATTGAATGAATTCTTTTTTTCTAAAAATTGGCTAAATTGAAGCTTGAGCCCATTTTCAGTAATCACTTCCAAATGCATTAAACCTGTTATCAGAAAATGCGGAACAGCAGTAAGATGCCAGAAATTCTCCTTAACAGTCAGGCTATAATCTTCTGTTTGATGATCGGGCGTCTGTAAAAATATCCATTCTCGATATCAGAAGATGCTGTGTGAAATAATTTCACACCTGAAATGGGATTTTATCAGGAACTCCACAAGAAGTTGAAATTAAGAGCGGCTTTAGCATTTTATATAAACAACTCAACATTGAGCCAGAATCAGCAGATGTCTTTTGCAACCAAAAGTAGAAAGACTTCTTGCCAAGAATAGCAGCTATTAGGAATTCAGCCTGTAAAAAAGATATATACATTTATGATCTAAGGGACTGGGTTAGATCATATCATGTCTGACCTTGATCAGCTCCCAAATAAACTTCTCCCTGAGGTCCACTTGGTAATAAGTTCTCTAATAGAGTCAAAGATGGAAGTGTGTACGACTAATACATGATCCACACCAGCGCCAGCATAACAGATCCTTATCACTTAAGCTGGCAGTGACACACAATTTTTAACTCTCCTGTTGACGCATAAAATAAATACAGGTGTTTTCAAAGTGTACATGGATGTGCAGCTGCAAATTTCTGTTTGTGCAAATCTTTCAATCAAAACTTTTTGTCGCAGTTGTTGCTTAAAATATCACAGGCAGAGTTTACTTTATCAAGCCAACTTCTTTAATGTTATTTGAATAAAACATACAATGCAAATCAATTTTAATTAATTAAAATAAAACTCATAAAGAAGAATTTAAAGTTTAAAGAAAAGAATTTAAGTCTGTTGAAGTCTCTTCAGATGGTGTTAGTTTAGATTCAACATAAAGATCTGTTTGATTTACAGTATATTAATCAGATGCTTTATTACTAATCACTAAACTGAGAGGCCACAGACAGGGCAGCTGATTTGAAACAATGAAAATGTAGTAGTAGGAAAGTTTTACAATTTGTTAATAGGCCAAATTAGGTGAAATCTGTATATTGGACAAATTAAATTGACCTTTTATATTCCTGAATGGGATTAATTGCAAGACCATTTTTGACCGTTTTTTAATTGCTCTTGAACAGCTGGCTGTGTTGAACTATTGTGATCTGTGTAGTGGAGTTACTTCCATAGTTCAGAGAATTTTGGAATTCTGACCCGTTGGCCATTAAGTAATACGAGTGAGTTTCAAATCGCTTGCTGAGATTTGCCATTCCCACTTGTCAGTGTGTTTTGATCTTCTCGGCACTCCTAGGTTTGGGAGGTACTGTACAAAGCAGCCTTGGAGATTGTTTCAGTGCATTTAATGGATAGTTCACAGTGCAGCCACAATATGCTGATGAGCAGGGAGCAAACGTTATGGATGGGTAATGGATGCCAATTACTGGCTGCTTTGTACTGGATGCTGTCAAACTTCTTGTATGTTGATGCAGCTGGACTAATTCATGCAAGTGGAAAGTTCTTCATCACACTCCTGACCTGCTTTATTAGTTATATGAGGGAGGAAGGGAGTCAAAAGTGAGTAACTTGCCACAGGATACCCAGCCTCAGACTTTTTCTAGTAGTTACCATATTTATGTGGCTGGTCCAGTTTCACTTATGGTCAAAGGTAACCTCAGGATATTTATGGTGGGGAATATGGTGCTAATAATATTGTTGCATATCAAGTGGTTAGAATCTCTCTTATTGGAGATGGCCATTGCTTTGCAGTTGGGTGGCAAAAATTATACATTCCACTTTTCAGCCCTATGCAAAAGAAATAAAATACTAGAAAGTGCCAATATTCATCATCTGTTTAGTTTAGTTTGCAGATACAGTGTGGAAGCAGGCCCTTCGGCCCACCGAGTCCGCACTGACCACTGTTGTGAGGGACCTATGTTTGTTTAGGTCATGCCACCTAAAAATCAGTGGATATTTTTAAGGCAGAGAAAGATAGAATCTTGATTAGTACAGGTGTCAGATGTTACGGGGAAAAGGCAGGGGAATGGGGTTAGGAGGGAGAGATAGATCAGCCATGATTGAATGGCAGAGTAGACTTGATGGGTCGAATGGCCTAATTCTACTCCTGTCACTTATGACCTTATGACCTGAAATTCACTTCACCTGCAGCGGGCACTATTGAATCACCCTTACATAATGCAAAAACTTTTCCATGACTCAATGTGCCTTGGTTATCTCATTCCACTCTGAAAGTAAAATCTATTTACCAGCCAGTGCTGAAAACAACTCTATCTGTCTTGCTGTCCTCCTTAGACCCATCTTTCTACGTTCAAAACTTGATTACAACTGATAATTCCATAAGCCAAGCTTCTCATAATCTTGGCCAAAACGTAAAGATACTTCCTCAATAATAAGATACTATTCATCTATATTATTTGAAATATCAGACAGAATGAGTTAAGTAGAAAAGAAATGAAATGCAATAGGATTTTTAATGAATGGGATTTTAGAAACATTCTTATTTGTGCATTAGAAGTTGACATTTGTAATTTTTGTTGTTGTTTGCTCATTATCAGTCAATTGTGCAGACTTTCATCTGCCCAATATTGAGGCAAACACTGCAGTATTCTTGATTGAATAGAGAACACTTACCATTATTATTAGAACTCTTTATTCAAAACTGCCGCCGTGACATCAACCGCCTCAACTTCTCCACTCCCCTGTCTCACTCCAATCTCTCCCCCCCTGAACGCACTGCCATCGACTCGCTCCGCAACAACCTAGATTGGGTTATCAAACCCGCCGACAAGGGAGGTGCCGTGGTAGTCTGGCGCGTCGATCTCTACAAAGCTGAGGCCACGCGCCAACTCTCGGACACCTCCTCCTACTTACCCCTGGACCATAACCCCACTGACGAGCAACAGGCCACCATCTCCAGCACCATCACCGACTTCATCCACTCCCACGCCCTGCCCGACCGAGCCTCCAACCTCATCGTTCCCCAGCCCCGCACAGCCCGCTTTTACCTTCTCCCCAAAATCCACAAACCTGACTGTCCCGGTAGACCCATTGTCTCTGCCTGTTCATGCCCCACCGAACTCATCTCCACCTACCTCGTCTCCATCCTATCCCCCTTGGTTACATCCCTCCCTACCTATGTTCAAGACACCTCAGACACTCTCCGTTATCTCCGCGCATTCCACTCTCTAGGCCCTCACCCCCTCATCTTCACCATGGACGTCCAGTCATTGTACACCTCCATCCCCCACCAGGATGGTCTCGAAGCCCTCCGTTTTTTCCTCGACCGTAGAAGCAATCTATACCCGGCCACTGACACCCTCCTCTGCCTAGCGGAGCTGGTCCTTACACTTAATAACTTTTCATATGACTCCTCCCATTTCCTCCAAATACAAGGCGTAGCTATGGGCACACGCATGGGCCCCAGCTACGCCTGCCTCTTTGTCGGGTACGTAGAACAATCCTTGTTCAATGCGTACCAGGGCCCCATCCCCGACCTCTACCTCCGCTACATCGATGATTGTTTTGGTGCCACATCCTGCACCCACACACAACTGACTGACTTCATCCGCTTCACCACCAACTTCCATCCGGCACTCAAATACACCTGGACCATTTCCGACACTTCCCTACCATTCCTTGACCTCACTATCTCCATCGCAGGTGATAGACTCCTTACCGACATCCACTACAAACCTACCGACTCCAATGGCTATCTGGACTACACTTCTTCCCACCCTGCTTCCTGTAAGGACTCCATCCCCCACTCCCAATTCCTCCGTCTATGCCGCATCTGCTCCCAGGATGAGGCGTTCCACACCAGGGCATCTGAAATGTCCTCATTCTTCAGGGGACGGGGGTTCCCCTCCTCCACCATAGATGAGGCTCGCACCAGGGTCTCTGCCATACCCTGCAACACTCGCCACATCTTCCCATCTCCCCCCATGTCTGCCTTCCGCAAAGACCGCTCCCTCCGTAACTCCCTTGTCAATTCTTCCCTTCCCTCCCATACCACCCCCTCCCCTGGTACTTTCCCTTGCAACCGCAAGAGATGCAACACTTGTCCCTTCACCTCCCCCCTCTACTCCATTCAAGGACCCAAGCAGTCGTTCCAGGTGCGACAGAGGTTCACCTGCATCTCCTCCAACCTCATCTATTGCATCCGCTGCTCTAGATGCCAGCTGATCTACATCGGTGAGACCAAGCGGAGGCTTGGCGATCGTTTCGCCGAACACCTCCGGTCGGTCCGCAATAACCAACCTGACCTCCCGGTGGCTCAGCACTTCAACTCCCCCTCCCATTCCGTATCTGACCTCTCTGTCCTGGGTCTCCTCCATGGCCACAGCGAGCAACACCATAAATTGGAGGAAATGCACCTCATATTGCGCTTGGGCAGTCTACATCCTGGGGGCTTGAACATTGAATTCTCCCAATTCTGCTAGCCCTTGCTGTCCCCTCCCCTTCATCAGCCATCCGGTTGTCTCCTCCCCTCCCCCAGCCCTCGGGCTCCTCCTCCGCCTTTTTCCTTTTTTCCATTCTTCTCCCCACCCCCTATCAGTCTGAAGAAGGGTTTCGGCCCGAAACGTTACCTATTTCCTTCGCTCCATAGATGCTGCTGCACCCGCTGAGTTTCTCCAGCATTTTGTGTACCTTCGATTTTCCAGCATCTGCAGTTCCTTCTTTAACACTTACCATTATTTACTTGGTTATTGCTATCTACTGATTACCCCATCTTCTCAGCTCTGAATAGAGAGCCTCTCTGCCATCTTTCTCATGGGGCTTTGACTAAAGGGCCTGTCCCACTTGGGCGACATTTAGGTAACAGCCTAAAAATATGTTGTCGCGTCGTGATGCGAGCGTGATGCGTGGTGAGGCGTGGTGATGCACACAGTGATGCGCGGTAACGTGCGGTGCCTCCCTGTCGCCCCAGGATTTCGGAATGTTCAAAATCCTGGGGCGACATTTGGGTGTCTCATCATTTTGTGCGCCCTGTCACACGCTGACATATGCTGTCCTGTGGGTGACGCCCGGTTAGGGTTGGGTTGGGGTTAGGGACCCCAGATGGGCTGTAAAATATTCTTCCTTCAATGCATGGATTTTAAACATTAATATATTAAAATAAATACAATAAAATTAATTGTGCAAATGAAAAGATCGTTCCATTTTATTTATAGATTATTGGTCTGCCTCCGGATCCGATCACCGTCTCTATAACTTTTCACAGGGATGGATTCAGTGAGTGTAGACTGAACTCCCCTCTCCCATCTTCCCCCCTCTCGCCCCATCCCTCCTTCTCCACTCTGCCCTACCCTTCTCCCCTCCCTTCTCCCCCCTTCTTCCCTTCCCCCCTCTTCCTCCCTTTTCCCCGCTCCACTCTTCTCCCCCTTATCCATTACCCCCTTCACCGCCCTCTTCCTCCCTTCTCCCTGCTCCACTCTACTCCCCCCTTATCCATTACTCCCTTCTCCCCCTCTCCCTCCCTTCTCCCATTCTCCACCCCCCCTACCCCACTTTCCCTGACGCACCCACATTTGTGGGCCACGCCTGCAACCAGCGATCCCCCGCTCACAATCCCACACACGCTAGGGAGAATTTATACAAACCTGTGCGCCTCTGGAGTGCGGGAGGAAACCCAAACCCTAACCCTCACCCTAGCCCTAATCCTAACCCTAACTCCAGCCCTAATCCTAGCTTCTGCCTGCTCCTCATGGGAACCTAATTGTTGGCCACAAGTTGTTAGTGGGATCTAACTGTCACAGGCTGGGTCCACAAATGGGGGGCGTCCCCCTCTCCTCCCTTCTCCCCGCTCCACTCTTCTCCTCCTTATCCACTACCCCCACCCCTCCCCTCACATCCCCTTCCTCTCCTCTCCCTCCCTTCTCCCATTCTCCAACCCCCTCCCCCCCACTTTCCCCAACGCCCCCCATTTGTGGACCCAGCCTGTGACGGCTAGATCCCACTATTAGTACTGCACAAAGGCCACATCATCTGTTTTAGAACATTGACATAGGGCTAGGGTTAGGGTTAGGGCTAGGGTTAGGGTTAGGGTTAGGGTTAGGGTTAGGGTTAGGGTTAGGGTTAGGGTTCGGGTTAGGGTTTCCTCCCGCACTCCAGAAGCGCACAGGTTTGTATAAATTGTCCCTAGCGTGTGTGGGATAGTGTGCGGGGGATTGCTGGTCGCAGGATGGGTCCACAAATGGGGGGGCGTCGGGGAAAGTGGGGGGGGGGGGGGTGGTGTGGAGAATGGGAGAAGGGAGGGAGAGGGGGAAGGGAAGAAGGGGGGAGAGGGGAGTGGAGAAGGGTGGGGGGTCGAGAAGTAGCGATGGGGGCAGGAGCAGGGAAGAGGGGAGAGGGGAGTTCAGTCTGTAAATAGCTCGTTCTAAGCTTCCCCCCAGTCTAGTTTCAGTCAATAAAATATTGAGTCAAGCACTTGTGGATCTAAACTTTATTTTGGAAAAACACAATAACAGTTCCCCACTACTATACCGAACAACCGTGGGTTCGATCCTTCTATCTGCTTGTTCAAGCCCTTCTAGCCTCGTGCAAGCAGAGACACTCCAAAAGGTCACGCAGTCCCAAACGTTCTTCCAGAAGATCGACATCGGACCTCGTGGGAGCGACCTTTTATTAGTCCCCAAACCTTGAGGGGCCGAACCATATGGGGGTGGTCTCTTTACAGTCCAATAACAGATATCGATTAACACAGTACATGATAGACATTTCCCTAACCCAATAATATAGTAACTAAAACAATGTATTTGAAAGAAAGTTCTGGAAGGAAGCAAACAAGAATAAACATTGAAACATGTGCCCTGAGATTCAAACGGTTTCTCCAAGGCTCAGCAGTTCGACCAATCATCAACCAACAGGATGACCGTCTCGCAACATTATTTAGAATATTTACAATGCCCTTGCAGCGATCCAATCGAAATGATGCATTTAGGGTTTGTTTGCAAGACTGCTATACATTTTTATCAATTTAGGAGAAACAAGGAGGCACCTGGACCCCTCACCATCCTGCATACCAGTCTGAGCCTAGACTGGCTGGCGCCATCCAAAGCCTGTAAATTTCAGCTGTCAAGGGTTAAGCAATTCTGACAAGTGCAGGGATCCTCCATTTCATGGTGTCTTTAATTTGGCCAGTATTAACAAGTCTACACTCACTGAATCCATCCCTGTGAAAAGTTATAGAGACGGTGATCGGATCTGGAAGCGGACCAATACATCCATAAATAAAACTGAACGACTCAGACATCTTTTCATTTGCACAATTGATTTTATTGTAATAATTTTAATATATTAGGACTTCCGGTGGTGCTATGCTGGAATAGAGGCACGCGCCAGCTAGCTCCACGTTAAATCCGAACAAAAACGGGAGAAAACACGGGACTGACCTGCAGAGAACTCACCGGCAGCCTGTGTCGAGGGTGAGTGATGTCATCAGACCGCAACTCTGGTGGTTTAATGTCGTTACAACGTACTCCCCCAAAAGGACAGGCAAGGAAAACTGGTAAGACTAAACCACCGGTGGAAGAAGTAGGCCCGACTGAAGCCTCGGGCTCAATTTCAGCATCGCCCCAGGAGGAAGTTTCAAAACAGGTCCAGAAGACAAAGGCTAAAAAAGCTGAAATGGAGGACCTTCGTACTTTTATTTCAAGAGAAATCGCAAGTATAAGAGAAGAACTGAAATTTTTTAAAGAAGAAATGAATTTTAAAGAAGAACTGAAAAATTTAAAAGAAGAAATCACTGCTTCTGTTCGAGAAGAATTGTCTACCTGGAAGGAAAAAATGTCTGAAAATTTAATCAACAAATGGAAGAGGTAAATGCTAAAATTAATCTGATGGAATCTAACTTTAACTCTAGGTTGGATCCCATTATCGATACAGTAAATCAGCACACTGCAGCCATAACTGAATTAGAATCAATTGCCGATACAAGTGCTGAAACTACAAAAAGAATTCTCTCCGAGACTAAGCGTTTAACAGACTTATTGAACAAAGTGACTGAAAAATATATTGACTTGGAGGGGTCAGAAACGCCAGAATCTAAGAATTGTTGGTGTTAAAGAGGGCAAAGAGGGAAATAAAAACCTCCGTGTCTTTGCTGCAGACCTATTACAAAAAGTTTTAAATTTAGATCAAAAGCCTCTACTAGGTCGGGCACACAGAGCACTGAGACCTCGTCCGAGTGCTAGCGCCCCCCCAAGACAACTGATATTGAAGGTGCAATATGACCATGTTTTGGATGACATAATGACAAAATTTGCTGGCAACAGAAATCTCTCATTTGAAGGAGACAGGATCAGTATATTCACAGACTATCCTGTAGAGGTCACTAGGAGGAGAGCGCTTTTCAATGAGACATGAGGAATGCTTAAGAAGATACCACATCTGAGATATGGACTGTTCACCTATAAGCAGAAGGAACATTTCTTCACCGATTACAAGAAAGCACTGGAGTTCGCCCAGGATATTGAGAATCCGACTGATAATAGTAAGATTAAACGAGCTTACCAGTTTGAAGTTTGATCTTTATTTTATGAGGAGTTACGATGAGGGACTACGTGAAGAGCCCGTCCAGCCGCACACGCGTCAATCTTCAAAGTAGCGGAGTGAAATCACAAACAACAATTACTGAAGTATGATAGTAAGATACGTAAAGACTAGAACTACCAGCTCGACCTTTATGAGGGTGGGAGCAGAGGGCACGTAGTCCCTCATCAACACCTCATAAAATAAAGATCAAACTTCAAACTGGTAAGTTCTCGTTTAATCTTACTATTTTACTTCGGAGTCACGTGAGGATTTCAAAGCTCTGTGACTTCATGCCGTAGATTCAAATCCAGGCGTCTCACTACATTAATTGACTCTAAATGAATAAAGCAATCAACAATGCATAACCACAACATAGATGTAATCAGTTAATGGTTTTATTTATCACAACAATAGTAACCCCTTTATCATAATGGGGGACTTAATACTGAATCCAAAACAGCACCACCAAATAACCCAGGATCTTTAATCTCCTTATGGTAATACTTATGAAACATCCGTTCACTTGCCCATCCTGCGGCCGCGAGGATAAGGTCTATTGGAACGTCCAAATCCTTGGCCGCCGATGTTGATGCTGCCCTGGTGGAATGAGATTTAAATTTGTCAGTATCAATACCTGCATCAACCAACACCTGCTTCAGCCATCTTGAAATAGTCTGTACCGACACTTTCTTAAGTGGAAGTCCTAATTATAGCTGACAAAAAATGCTGATTCTGCACCTCTTAAGGTTCTGGTTGTTTCAATGTAACATCGTAAATGTGCTACTACACATAGATGTGGATCCGTAGGATATGCTGAAAAACCAACTTACATCCTGTAAACCCAGGTCTACTCTATTTAAGCAAATCATAGACATAGAATGTAATGGCATCTGCTGCTATTTTCATCCTGTCTATTCGTAGACGTTGTTGGCTCAAGAGTAACTCGGGAGAGGAACTTGGTAACTCGGGAGACGAACTTGGAACATCGCAGAAATGACAAGTAAACTGCAAATTAGTCATACCCGTGGGAACTCGGTTAAACTCTTGATCATAAACTTGGAATCTCGTACACAACCACGAGTCTTTCACTCGGGGTAACTCGTGGGTCAACTCGCACCGTGAGACAGGGCCATAACACTACCAATATCAAAGATGTTTGGAGAATCGAAAATCCATCTGGACGAGAATATTCATTTTACTCACCGGTATATAAAACTTATTCAAGAATAGACTACTTTTTAGTAGATTCTAAACTTATCCCATTTACTTATAATTCGAAATATCATAATATTATAATTTCGGATCATACACCTTTAACATTCATGATTAAACTAAATGGAATGACCGAGAAGCAGGCACAATGGAGACTTAACCCTCACATTTTAAATGATAAAGCATGCTACGAATATCTTATTACACAGATTAATATGTTTTTCGAGTCGAATGACTGCCCTGAAACATCTGTCTCCCTTCTCTGGGAAACATTCCAAGTATTTGTACGAGGAGCGTTAATCTCCTCACAAGCCTTTCATAATAAAAAGAATCGTGCTAAACAACATGTATTGGAAATGGAAATAAGGCAATTAGATATAGAGAATACGGCCGCCCCCTCTATGATAAAACATAATAAAATCGCTGCACTTAAATATAAGTTAAATCAAATATATTCAGATCAAATCATAAAACTTTATTAACACACTAAACAACTTCAATTTGAATTTGGTGATAAACCACAAAAACTATTTCTCGTCAACTTCATAAATTGGATGGGGAAAAAACAATTCATAAAATTAGATCAGATATGGGAGAAACACTAACATTGCCCAAGGATATCAATAACAGATTTTTGCAATATTATCAAACACTTTATTCAACCAAAACGACAGTGTCCTGCAAGAATGGAAACATTTTTACAGAAATGTAATCTTACAGGCTTAGATCTGAAAGAGAGGGAATTATTAGGTGCTGAAATATCAGTAAAACATATTGAAGAGTCCATTAGATCTTTGAAAAACGGAAAGGCCGCAGGCCCTGATGGCTTAAACTCCGAATTTTATAAAAAATTTCATGATCTGATCTCTCCACGTCTACAGACATTATACAATTATGCTTTTACTCAACAGAAACTGCCAGAAACTTTAAACAAATCAACAATAACACATACCAAAAACGGATAAGAACCTTGAGGATCCAGGTTCACATAGAGCAATTGCTCTTTTAAACACTGATCAGAAGATATTAACTAAAATTTTAGCCCATAGATTAAGTTTAGTGATTCATAAATTAATACATCCCGATCAAACAGGTTTTATACCAAAACGTTATTCATTTTATAATCTGAGATGATTATTTAATATTATAAATTCAAATAGAATAGGTAATGTAGATTTAGCAGTCATCTCGTTAGATGCTGAAAAAGCATTTGATCAGGTGGAATGGCCCTATCTATTTTCGGTGATGGAAAAATTTCAACTGGGTGAGAAGTTTTGTACATGGGTTAAACTCCTATATACTAACCCAACAGCTAGAATATTGACAAATCAAATGTTATCATCCAAATTTAATTTATCTAGAGGTTGTAGACAAGGATGCCCATTATCTCCATTGTTATTCGCCCTAGCTATTGAACCACTTGCAGAAACTGTTAGAGCCCATCCAGAAATCTATGAGTATAATACTAAAGATACAGTTAATTAAATTTCTTTATACACAGATGATGTATTACTATACATTACAAACCCAGAAACTAGCATTTTAAACATGCTAAATCTTATAATTCAATTTGGCTCATTTTCGGGATATAGTTGGAACAAAAGTGAAATTATGCCAATAACGGAACTTAACCTACATACATTGCAACAATCTCCTTTTAAAATAGTCTACGAAAAATTTAAATATCTAGGAATTTATGTGACTAAGAAATATACTTCTTTATTTAAATTAAATTTCCCCCCTTTACTTAATAAACTGCATAAGAATATTCAGTATTGGAAAACACGCCCCATCTCAATGCTCGGTAGAATTAATGCAATAAAAATGATTTTCCTTCCACAATTATTGTACCTATTTCAATCAATTCGATATATCTCCCAAAATATATATATATTTTAAGTTGATTCTATTGTTACAAGTTTTATTTGGGATTATAAGAACCATAGAATAAGTAAAAAACATTTATGTAAATCCAAGATGAATGGAGGATTAGTTTTACCAAATTTTTTATTTTATTTTTGGGCAGTTAATATTAAAAATATGAACTTCTGGTTGGAAGATATGGATCAACAACCAGATTGGTTAAAGATGGAAAAGAAAGATTGTTTACCTTTTGAAATTGGCTCGATTTTGTTAGCTCCCACAAAACTGAATAAAAAAACTTATAGTGAAAATCCGATAATATATAGTGGTATACGAACTTGGAAACAATTAAAAATGACTTTAAAATTGGATCATTTATCACTCCTTCTCCCCATTGTAAATAATCCTTCATTTAAACCTTCTGTGTTGGATAAAGGTTTTGTACAATGGAAACATTATGGAATTAAAAAGGTGGGACACCTTTACAGAAAAGGTATTTTTCTTTCATTTCAGGAGTTACAACAGAATTATGGACTACATTCAAATATTTTTTTTAGATATTTACAACTTAGAGATTATGTTAAATCACATACACAAGAATATAGAACTAGGGAGCCAGAGATCCTTGATGAATGTTTGAATAAACATCCTAACACAGATAAATTAATATCTCACATTAAATAAACGTTTCTTTTAGATAGTGCGGTCCCATCGACGGAACTATATAGACAAGCATGGGAAAATGAACTAGCTCAACCTATAATGAAAGATATATGGGATGAAAGTTTACAACATATACATCAATGCTCGTTAAATGCCAGACACTCTTTAATACAATTTAAAGTACTACATAGACTATTCTAAAACAAAATTAAATATAATTTTTCCAAATATTTTTCCTATCTGTGACAAATGTCAATATTTAGAAGCTAATTTAACATACTTTTGTAAACTGTACAAAAATTAAAAAAATTCTGGACGGATATTTTTATAATTATTTCTGAAGTTGTTAATATCCAATTGGATCCTGATCCAAAACTAATAATATTAGGAATATCAGAACAAAGCCTAAAACTTACAACAAACCAAAGAAATTTCCTCGATTATATTATAATAATTGGGAAAAAATTAATATTAACATTTTGGAAAAACCCAACAACCCCCACAATTAAAATGTGGATTATGGAGATGTCTGAGACCTTACACTTGGAAAAAATTAGACTTGTCTTAATTGACAAACCAGAATTATTTGCTAGAATATGGTCTCCATTTATTGATTTTCTGAAAGGGTAAATTGGTCCAGCACAGAAGCTTGACTGAAACTTGAATCCAGGATTGGATGAATAATTACACTTTATAATCTACGGACCTATCTCCAAAATTGTGTTATTGGGAATTTATTATTATTTTTTTTGTTTTTCTCCTTTCCTTCTTTCTATAGCTCTATCTTTCAAAAAATCTATTAAAAAATAAATATATAGAAGCTATGTTAATATGTAATTGATAAACAAACTGTGTTTTGGTTATGATATGTATATGCTTCTAATAAAAATATTTATAAATTATATTAATATATTAATGTTTTAAATCCATGCATTGAAGGAAGAATATTTTACAGCCTCAACCCTAACCGGGCGTCACCCGCATGACAGCATACGTCAGCATGTATGTCGTGCAACTTGACAGTTTTATGGGTGTCAGTCACTGACGCTCCGCAGTAACCCAAATGTCGCCCAAGTGGGACAGGCCCTTCGGTTGTCAATCAAACCTCTACCCAAGCTTGTCTTACTTCTTTGATCTGTGTAAGAACACTTGACAAACCTATTGTAGAATAATTTGAAGACAAATTAAAACAATAAACTCTCATTGTGCCATTGGAACTATTAAAGCTATTAACTTACAATAAATGGTTTTAGGACCTGGCGAGGGGTGAGTAAAGATAAGAAGTAGGTACATCCCTCTCATAATGTCCAATCTTACTTTATTTTTTCTTTTTTCTTTTTCCGCCTTTTGTTTTTTTTCTTTTCTTTTTTTAAACTATTTCTTGTGGTTTAGGTTCATACGGGTGTTCCTGGACCACTCTTTCAGTCACTCACTGACTATCTTTACTAACTCTTTTTATCCTTTTTTCCTATTAAAGTTTAAAATAAGAAGTGGTATAAGAACTGTATTAAATAAATAAATAAATAAATTTTAAAAAACTATTAACTAACAGGAATCAAAAAACATGAAAATGAATTGTCTAGAACCTGTCAACATCGCATTTCTGTACTTTCAAATAACTATCTGCAATTACAACTATTATGCTTTTAACAAGCTTTTCACCCAGTGATAACAAATCCAAAATTATTCCTAATCAAGTTGGTGAATTTTTTTCATATGTAGTTTTTAAATAAACTAAGCAAGAAAGGGTTACAAATTTGAGGCTCATCTATTGTTACTTTTCCACCCACCGACCTGAAGATCCTGGAAAGATAAACTCCAATAAACAAGGAAGTTATCAATGAGACACGTCAATTCTTTAGCATCTCACTGCCCACTGAATGATTGTTCAAGGTTTCAACAGAGGTTTGGCATGCAGGAAACAAACTCCATCTGCCATTCTGCTGTTTGAAACTAAAATATTTTATTGTTTGAGTGTTGCTGTTGTCAGATATTTGGCATGATATCCCATAACCATTGTGTTCAAAGCATCGAATGCAAACAGATTGTGGCATCTAACACTGCACATGTTAGTTTACGCAAATGGCTTATTCCCTATGGTTTCTTCCGTCGTTGACATTATTTCCACTGAAATTCTACGTTTCTTCACTCACTGGCAACCATAACTGGGGCTCTAAGTGATGAGTAGCAACTTAAATGTTTTAAAATAGATGGCTACAAATCCAGTTGATCCTATTTCAAAGCTATCAAGAACAATACTGAGGTTTGCTTGAAAAAATTAGAGAATTATTTGAAGTTGTTCATCAATCCATTTAATACGACTCATTCTCGTTTGTGGTGACACAGAATGGGTACTAACAATTCTGGCCCCTATTGCCTGAAATCTTTCTCATTAATGTAAATGAACTGGCAGAATGGGGAGTTCATCAATTACTGCCTGTTTTGCAGACATGTCAAAGTTAAATTCTAACACTGTTGTAGCAAACAAAATCAAATGAAGGGTTTGTTGACAATCTGGATTAAATTGTTTGCTGCACTAGTATTCATAGACAAATTGAACGATGATTCAACTCAAAAAGCGCCAATATCAAATTGTTGATTGGGCTCAAATTTGACAATTGTGATGATGGGGGACCTGTCATTATTGCATCATTATACTGTGAGCAATGTTTGACATCTGTGCTTGTGCTGATTGGTAAATTTCAACATTTGCTCTCTGATATTCTACTCTCCCACGGGTGCATTATGGCACCCATAACAAACGGGATCCGTTATGAATTACTGATCTTCAGTAAAAAACGTTAACTATTTAACGATGGCTGGAGGGCCTTCAGCAGCCTGGGGCTCGACTAGATCGGGCACGCAAATCGGACGCGGCCTGCAGCGGCACAGCGCGATGGAGGACACCTACAACTTTGCCTCTAGATCAATCCTGCAATGCTGCCAGGACAATGGGCCTCTATGGCCAGCTGCAGCTTGGACTTTTAAAATGGTGACAAATGCTAGTGATTCTTGTATATGGTCTCAGTGGGCTATTTCTATACACTTTGTACTTAATCTGGGATTGTGTTTATGTATAGTAATAATTTACTGAACTGTATCTCCCACAATGACGAGTCAGGCTACAGACAGGAGGTGGGAGAACTTGAAGTCTAGTGTTAAGCAAACAACCTCTACATCAACGTGGAGAAGACAAAGGAGGTGATTGTGGACTTCAGAAAAGGCGGCTACACCCCCCCCCCCTCCCCTCTACATCGGAGGAGAAGCTGTGGAGATGGTGTCCAGTTTTAAATATCTGGGGGTGCACATTTCTAACGATATCACCTGACCCTGCAACACGTTAGCATCATTAAAAAAGCCCACCAATGCCTTTACTTCTAGAGGAAGCTGAAGCATGCTGGCCTCAGCACCCTAGTCCTGACATCATTTTACAGGTGTGTGGTGGAGAGTGTCCTCGCATCGTGTATCACAGTGTGGTACGGAAACTGCTCTGCTGCTGATAGGAAGGCGTTGCAGAGGGTGGTCAAATCTGCCCCCAAAAAATCACAAATAACTGCCTCCCTGCCATTGAGGACATTTACATCAGCAGGTGCAAGAGCAGAGCCTCAAACATCATGAAGGACCTCACCCACCCGGCAAATGGACTCTTTGCCCCCCTCCCCTCAGAGAGAAGGCTGCGCAGCATAAAGACCAGGACAACAAGGCTTAAATCCAGCTTCTTTCCCGAGGCCGTGAGACTTTTAAACTCCCTACCTCACTGACTGAACCCTGACTACCTCAGTGAACTGTCTGCTGCTACTGCTGCTGCTATGGACATTATGATGCTGCTGTCTTTTAACCATGCTGCTTTCTTACTTTTTACTATTTATTCATAGGCTCATTATTATTTATATTTTATTGTGGAAGGTTTTTATATAAGTTAGAATTTATTGATGTCTTTACTGCACTTTACTGATGTCTTACTGCACTATTACGCTGCTAGGACCCGAGTACAAATCTCGTTCATGATTCATGTGGAAACATGTTTTTAATCGAATGACAATAAATAAATGAACCATACCAAAAAAGAATTTCACTGTACTTTGGTACATGTGATAATAATAAAGAACCATTGAACTATTGAACCATATTTCTGAGCTATTCTTATAAAAAACACTGCAAATATTTGGGCTTGTTAAATGACACATAACATAACTTGATTTTTATTTGCATGCTAAATCATAATTTCTGAAATTCTTTGACCTGAGACATTAAATCTGTTTCTCTTTCCACAGATGCTACCTGGGTGTTTTAAGTAATTTCTGTTTTCTGTTTTTATTTCATCAGAATGAAGGTGAAATCAAAGATGGAGGGTTCTTCGTGCTTATGGGCGGCTTTCTTTAAGATCAAAGGGAAGCTTTGCCATTTTGCTACTAATGCAATATCTGGACTGTGATGTATACATTTAAAACTACCTGTAAATGGTCTTAGTAATGATACCCATAAAACAAGTGGATTATCATATAAATCCATCTGGTTTACAGATGTCCTTCAAGAGAGGAAATGTATCATCCTCACTCGAAAGGAACAACATGTGACTTCAGATCCGCAGTAATGCGGTCAAACTTAACTGGAGAGAAAATGAATAAAACTGAATGGACATGCTGGCAACAACCTAGGTACTGAATGTGGAAAACCATTTATTCTTGCAAAATCCTTCTCACAAAAAAAACAGGTGACTGATGACTGAATTGGAGAATTCTCCACATATTCTGACATGGAACCTGACTCGGAATCAAGCCTTACAAACAGTTTCTCAGTGACAATCCTTGGGTACGTCCTGTCCCACTGTCTGGATGACCAACCTGAGATGGAAGTGCAGTAGTAAAGAGGATAGAAGATGTCATCCTAGGTATGCTCAAAATTGGCACCAGACTACATAAGAACAAGAAGGCAGATTATTATCTGAATGGCATCAGATTAGGAATAGGGGAGGTGCAACGAGACCTAGGTGTCCATGTACATCAGTCACTGAAAGTAAGCATGCAGGTACAGCAGGCAGTAAAGAAAGCTCATGGTATGTTGGCCTTCATAGCAAGAGGATTTGAATATAGGAGCAAGGAGGTCCTACTGCAGTTGTACAGGGCCCTGGTGAGACCGCACCTGGAGTATTGTGTGCAGTTTTGATCTCCTAGTTTGAGGAAGGGCATTCTTGCTATTGAGGGAGTGCAGTGTAGGTTCACCCGGTTAATTCCCGGGAAGGCGGGACTGACATATGATGAAAGAATGGATCGATTGGGCTTATACAGTATTCACGGGAATTTGGAAGGATGAGAGAGGATCTTATAGAAACATATAAAATTCTTAAAGGATTGGAGAGGCTAGATGCAGAAAAAATGTTCCCAGTGTTGGGGGAGACCAGAACCAGGGGTCACAATTTAAAAATAAGGGGTAGGCCATTTAGGACTGAGATGAGGGAAACCCGTTTCACCCAGAGAGTTGTGAACCTGTCGAATTCTCTGCCACAGAAGGCGGTGGAGGCCAATTCACTGGATGTATTCAAGAGAGCGTTTGGATATAGCTCTTAGGGCTAACTGAATCAAGGGATATGGGGAGAAAGCAAGAACGGGGTACTAATTCTGGATGATTAGCCATGATCATATTGAATGGCAATCCTGGCTCGAAGGGCCGAATGGCCTATTTCTGCACCTATTTTCTATGTTCTATGTTTAAAACTCTAGTAGCAATATCTGTATACTGTGGATGGCTTGATTGTAATTATGCAGTCTTTCTGCTGACTGGATAGCATACAACCAAAAAACTTTTAATTGTATCTCGGTACACGTAACAATAAATTAAACTAAACTACTAAACTACATTATGATAAATATGGGCATGTATATTTTCTCTTAATTATTACCTACCATGATTGATGAATATCTGAACCGCCATGTTAAACAACAGTTGGAACAACACTGAACTTAATAATGACACAGAATTTGCTCTAGATTGGACAATTCAACATCCATCATGAATGATGGCTGGGTAGAGCCATAATTTACTGAACTAGCCAAGTCCTGAAGGACATAACTGCCAGACTGAGTCTGTGGCAGATGGTGAGTAAACCAACATGAAAGATAATCATCCCCACTGATCTATGTCCTGCAGCTGAATCTGTTTATGGGAACACTGTTAGCAAGATGGAATATTTCCCACTGCTCAAGCAAACAAACTTTCAACATTACTTCAGAAGTTTAACATTATATAGGTCAAAACAGCCTCCTCAATCAGCATTTCACAGCCAATGTATCAAGCAGTGCCTATGATATAATAATCTTTCAAGTGACCATGAATGTTTATTGATCACCTGAGATTATTGAATTTAATTTTATTTTGATCAACAATTGTGCAAGTCTTGATGATACATGAGCCTTATATCAAAGCTTATGTGGCGGCTCCCAAGGGTCGGGCCATCCTAACTGTCAAACCCCTCGGCACGGGAGTGGTTCAGTCCGGAGGCGGCCCTTAACCAGAGGGTTTAAAGGCCGGGGTTTGGGTGCCATCTCTCTCTCGAGTAGACTTCCCTACAACCGGGAGGAACACAAATAAAGGTGCCTCTCAAAATACCTGACTCCTCTCTTTCGTTTCGAGTCCTACGCACCACATTGGTGACCCCGACGCTCCATTGTCGTCATGATGGGGAAAGCACAAAGCCCTTCCACCTCACAGGCCGGCCAGGCCCTGTCTCTGGACGCGGTCTCTGTAAAATTGCCCACCTTCTGGACCACCGCAGGTTGAATTGAGCCTCCACCTCAATTCAGTGGAGGCTCAATTCAACCTGCGGGGCATCACAGTAGATGCCACCCGCTTCTATTACCTGGTGGGGGCCCTCGACCAGGACACGGTTGAAGTGGTCACGGACTTCCTCGCAGCCCCCCCGGCCACCGATAAATATGTCGGCCTTAAGGAGCTCCTGCTCCAGATTTATGGACTCAGCAGGATGGATCGTGCTGCCAGGCTCCTTCATATGGAGGGCCTAGGCGACCGACGGCCATCAAGCCTCCTAAAGGAGATGGTTGCTCTCCTGGATGGGCACACGCTGAGCCTGCTGTTTGAATACACTTACCTCCATCTGCTGCCAGCCTACATCCGTCTTCAGCTCACAGACGTCTCCTTCACCGACATCAGGGCCCTCGGGAGGCGCGCCGACGTGCTGTGGATGGCGCGCCCTGATGACGTCAACGCGCTGGCCGTCAGCAGACACTGGGACGCGCTGAGGACGACGCGCCCTGATGACGTCAACGCGCTGGCTGTCGGCAGGCGCACCGATGACGTCACCCCGGCAGCTCCCGATTTCCTCCGGTGTAGCGGGGGAGCTGTGGAAGGAGTGACAGCTCCAGCCCAATGGCCTGTAAGATCGCCCCCCCGCGGCCGTGTCGGGTACTGCACCTGTAGTCCAGTGGCAGCAAGCTGCAAGTGCCACCAACAGGAGCCAGCAAGCTCCAAGTACCACCAACATAAGGCGCTGGTGCTACTACCATCAGCGCTGGGGTGCTGCAGCATGACAATGCCGCCAGCCATGCACGTTCCTGGGAAATGCCTGGGCCGGCTGCCAATAGTTCCCGTGGCGGCCGGCCAAATTCACCGCCTTTTCGCCTGGGATCGGCGCTCCGGGACCCGCTTCCTCGTTGATACTGGAGCGGAGTTCAGCGTGTGGCCCGTCCTCACCGCGGCGAATGGCAGCCCCATCCGCACATATGGAGCACGCATGGTCCCGATCGTGTTCGGCTCCTGCCATTTCTCGTGGCGGTTCACTATCGCTGATGTCTCCCAGCCGTTGCTCGGGGCCGACTTGCTCCGGGCGCATTCCCTCCTGGTGGACGTCAGGCGTCAGCGCTTGGTCAACGCCGCTACGATGGAGCCGATCACGTTACGGTTGGATCAGATGGTGGGATGCCCCCTGTCGTCCGTGGATTCCCGCTACGCTCGGATCTTGGCCGAGTGCCCGGATATCCTGACCCCACAGTTTCGATCATCGCCCCCCAGTCACGGAGTGGTACATTTTATACAAACTACCGGCCCACCTATCCACGCACGAGCACGCCTACTGCCGCCGGATAAACTGCGTCTGGCACGGCAGGAATTCCGCACGATGGAGTCCTTCGGGATCGTCCGCCCTTCAAGCAGCCCATGGGCGTCCCCACTCCACATGGTCCCTAAGACAAGCAGGGGCTGGCGACCTTGCGGGGATTACCGGCGGTTGAATGCCGCAACAACCGCGGATCGATACCCCGTACCACACATCCAGGACTTCACCGCCCATTTGGCTGGGGCTACAATATTTTCAAAAGTGGATCTGGTACGGGGTTATAACCAGATCCCGGTCCACCCAGAAGATGTGCCCAAGACGGCGATCATCACGCCGTTCAGACTTTATGAGTTCACGCGGATGCCGTTCGGCCTCAAGAACGCTGCGCAGGCTTTTCAACGCTTAATGGACGGGGTGTGTCGCGACCTCGATTTTGTCTTTGTTTACCTAGACGACATCCTGGTGGCCAGCCGCTCGCAGCAGGAGCACTGCGCCCACCTCCGGCAGCTCTGTCAGTGGCTCAGCGAGCATGGTTTGGCTATCAACCTCGCCAAGTGCCATTTTGGGGTAACTGAGATCGACTTCCTCGGCCACCGCGTGACGTCGCAAGGCGCGGTTCCCCTGCCAGACAGGGTCGACGCCATCCGTCGGTTTCCCCGCCCACGCACGGTACGCGGCCTGCAGGAGTTTATCGGGATGGTGGCATTTTACCATTGTTTTATGCCATCCGCGGCCCACATCATGCGGCCGCTGTATCAACTCCTGGCGGGTGGGCAGCACAAGAACGTTGAATGGACCCACGGGGCAGTGGCAGCATTTGGCGGCGCGAAGGAGGCCCTTGCTCGGGCCATATTGCTGGTGCACCCGCGGGAAGATGCCCTGACTGCTCTCACGGTGGACGCCTCGGAGTCGGCGGTTGGTGCCGTGCTGGAGCAACTGACGGACGGAGGTTGGCGGCCCCTGGCCTTCTTCAGCCGGCACCTCAACCGCGCGCAGACCAAATACAGCACGTTCGATCGCGAGCTCCTGGCTCTGTACCTGGCAGTGCGGCACTTCCGCTACTTCCTGGAGGGCCGCCCGTTCACCGCCTACACAGACCACAAGCCGCTCACTTTTGCCCTGGCGAAGGTTTCCGACCCCTGGTCCGCACGACAACAGCGGCAATTGCCATATATTTCGGAATATACCACATCCATCCGCTACGTCGAGGGGAAAGAGAACCGGGTGGCCGACGCATTGTCCCGCCCCGCTATCAACGCCGTGTTTGAGGTGGCGCCCGGAATTGACTATTCTGCCCTGGCGGAGGCACAGCTCACGGACAGTGAGATGCCCGCCTACCGGACTGTCATCTCCGGCCTCCGCCTTGAGGATGTCCCTCTCGGTCCTGGAGGAGCGGTGATCCTGTGCGATGTATCGTCCGGTCAGCCGCGCCCCATCGTCCCTGCCGCCTGGCGCCGGAGTGTTTTCGAGGTGATCCACGGGCTGTCTCACCCATCAATCCGGGCGACAACGGCACTAGTGGCCGCTCATTTCATGTGGCAAGGTCTGCGCAAGCAGGTTGGCCACTGGGCTCGCACCTGCATTCCATGCCAGACGGCAAAAATCCAGCGCCATGTCCGTGCGCCTCTCCAGGAGTTCGGTCTACCTCACCGGCGATTCGACCACCTCCACGTGGACATTGTAGGGCCTCTTCCGCCATCCCGGGGCATCACCCACCTCCTCACGATGGGGGACCGCTTCATGCGGTGGCCAGAGGCCATTCCGCTGGCCGACACGTCAACGGCTACGTGCGCTCGTGCATTGTCCGCGCACTGGATTGCTCGCTTTGGGGTGCCGCTGCACATCTCCTTGGACCGGGGGCCACAGTTCACCTCCGAGCTGTGGTCGGCCATGGCTCGCTTGCTCGGGGTGCGGCTGCACCACACCACGGCTTATCACCTGCAAGCTAACGGTCTGGTGGATAGGTTCCACTGGCAGCTCAAGGCAGCGCTGAAGGCACGACTCTCCGGCCCGGACTGGATGGACGAGTTGCCGTGGGTCATGCTGGGCATTCGGACTGCTCCTAAAGAGGACTTGGCCTCATCCTCAGCGGAGCTTGTTTACGGGTCGCCACTCACAGTGCCCGGGGAGTTTGTGCCGTCGGCGCCTGGGCAGCAGGGAACGCCCTCATCCACCTTAAAGCGCCTTCGCGAGCGAGTTGGCAGGCTCGCACCCGTCCCGACATCCCGCCATGGGACATTTCGCCCGCATGTGCCATCAGCCCTCCGGGACTGCCCATACGTTTTCCTGCGCTGTGATGCCCACCGGACACCAGTTCAGAGGCCGTACGAGGGCCCGTTCCGGGTGCTGGAACACGGGCAGATGACCTTTGTGCTGGACATGGGGGGCCAGCCGGAGGCCATGTCGATTGACCGGTTGAAGCCGGCACACCTGGTTGCCCAACCTCGGCCTCGAGGTCGCCCCCCTTCACGGCTCCCTCCGCCTGTCACTCCACCTGTCCTCCCGCCGGTCCCACGACCTATCCCTCGACCTGTCCCTCCACCTATGCCTCCGCCAGCCCCACGATCAGCTGACTTCCGCACGCGGGCCGGCCGGGTCGTGCGCCCGCCGGTGCGTTTCGTGCCTCGGGTTCTGGGGGGGGGGGGGCGGGGTCCTGTGGCTGCTCCCAAGGGTCGGGCCATCCTAACTGTCGAACCCCTCAGCACGGGAGTGGTTCAGTCCGGAGGCGGCCCTTAACCAGAGGGTTTAAAGGCCGGGGTTTGGGTGCCATCTCTCTCTCGAGTGGACTTCCCTACAACCGGGGGGAACACAAATAAAGGTGCCTCTCGAAATACCCCACTCCTCTCTTTCGTTTCGAGTCCTACGCACCACACTTAAGTATTTGTGAACAGTTTCTATAGTTCCAGTATTTATTTTACCTATGGCTACTCATTCCTGTCTCCCCCTGGAAATAGTCACCCATTCCTATCACTTTCTACAATATCCTTGGGCATTAGCTTGTTGTCCGTTTGTTCATTGAGCAGATAAGAGAACGGGACAAACTCAACGTCAGCAAAAGGAAGGTCCTCTTTCAATCAGCCCCTTCTGTACAACATTCCCATCTGACAATGAGGTCCTTGTGAAGAGAACGTTGATTACATGGACCGCTTGCCATGTCTCAAGTCCCGCTGGTAGGTGGAGGATGCCCTGCTGAGAACAGAGGGACCCGGCGTGGGGGGGCTGCCAAGAACAAAGAGGGACCAGGCATGGGGGGGGGGAGGGGGCACCGAGAACAAAGAGAGAATACTTTTGTAGCTTTGTCGGCCCCCATTACGTGGTGACCCTTGCATACTTGTACTGTATGCAGACAAAGAATCTCACTGTACCAAGTACACGTGACACTAAAGCATCAATCAATCAACCAATCCAAAGCCTCTGCTCAGTGAAGGCAGACAATGTTGATGACATTCACTCTTGACTGCAATGTTGGCTGTCTGATGGAAAGGGTGTTTGAAGATCAAGACATCAAACCCAGTTCTAAACACAGTGTTATCAGGCAGTGATCCCTGCCCATTTATATGCTTCTTAGATTTGGACTACTTACAGCAGGCACTTCTATACACTGGAGAGATACTAACGCTGCTTCCACAAAACTCTCTAAATGCATTGTCCTGATAAACAAGCCCAAATCCACATTCATGCTAACATCCAGCATTGAAGTCTGATTGCCATAAGTTAACCCCAATGGGCAGGCCATGTTTACATGCCTGATACCTGGCTGCTGTAACAGATACTATTCCTTTGAAAGGTGTTCTCATAGTCTCCATGATTCCTGAGAATCACTGCCCCATGAATACGTAAAGTGAAGAAAAGGTTGAGGTTGGCAATGAGGACCTTAAAGCCAAGCATCAGGAGAACACAGGAACCCAGTGTAAAAGAAATAATGTACTTCCCAAAAAAGCCACCCACATGCCTTGCAAACTACCTCATGTTTCATCTTGCGGCAACATTTATTGGCCTCCAGTCAGCCCAGGATCCACAGAACTGGACAAGAATCAAGTAATCTCGATCCTGGGAACCACCTAAGAAAAGAGGATATGTAAATGCTCTCTAAACATATTGCCTTCTGAAATATTTATATTTAGCTTGAGGGTCAAATAAATAATGTCAGTTAGTTACAATAAACACCTATAGTGAAGAAAATTGTATTTTTCGTATGGCTGTGTGGTAATTTGCATATCACTGTACCTTAATTGGTACGTGACAATAAAAGACATTTGAAACCTTTGAAATACTTCATTTTTAATCATTTTTTGGAATATAAAGTGCTGTCCCAAATACCCCTGCTGAACCTAGTTTCCATATTATTTTGATGTTTTATATTCATTCAGCTTGAGATTTGACAGTTCTATTTTTGATCATTCTAGGCACTAAATGTCAGCGCCAAACTATCTCAAGTAATATTGAAGTAAATGTTTTGTCTTAAAAAAACTGTTCTGTGGTTTCCAATTTGGGTAACCAAAGGAAAAATTATATTTAGCCCTAGACTGGAAAAGAAAGAGTGTAGAGAAGATGTTTCCTCTTGTGAAATAATCTTGAACTAAGAATCATTGTTTAAGAATAAGAGGTTTTATTCATAAACAAAATTCTTTCTCTCAGATGGTTGGATTTCTTTGGAACTAGCTTGCTCAATTTGTTAGAGACAAAATAAATAAATGCTTGAAAAGCAAGGGGGTAAAGAATTACTGTGAGAATGTGGAGGTGGAGGTTACAGTCAAATCAGCCAAAATCTTATTAACTGCAGTTTGAGAGTCTGAGTGGCCTATGTCTGTTCCAAATACAAGTTCTCCAGGTTGTCAAGGGGTACTGTTGCTGAGAACTGCTTGCAACCCAAACAGATAAAATGAGGCCCAGACCTGAGTTCCCACAGGGTAGAAGTTGCCTCCAACATTGCAGCAGCCGGCAAATCCATCGCACCATCCACCATCAGTTAGATTTAGCTCTTAGGGATATCGAGGGATAAGGGGAAAAAGCACTGATTTTAGATGATCAGCCATGATCATAATGAATGGCGGTGCAGGCTCGAAGGGCCGAATGGCCGACTCCTGCACCTATTTTTTCTATGTTTCTTTCTATCATCTTGGTCTCCCACACGCTTGTTCATATACATGGTCTGTACATATGTCAGTGCTTCGTAAACTGGGTACGACCTGTAGATTTTAGTATGTTTATGTGTAGAATACCATAACACTAATATAGTATTTGACTTATATCCCTATAAATTTGATTCCTATAAATTTACTCCTCATCATCTAATATGTGAATATAAGTACACAGATAATATTAGTGGATTTTACTTCGGAGTCACGTGAGTGACTACGTGAAGAACCCGTCCAGCCGCACGTGCGTCATTACGTCAGACGCATTGGTGCAGGCGGCCGGTTGGAGCAGCAGAGCTCCTCCAGCGGGTAAGTTTAAAATACCTCGAGGTAAGTGAAAACTTAGTCTTGAGGTCGCTTTCTGAGTCGGGAGTTGTTTGTTGTCAACTATGCAGAAAGCAAGCAAGGTGAAGGCGAGGCGAGCTATGTCGAAAAGTGTAGAGGACCGCGGGAGTGCGGCTACCGAGGGCCCGCCTAGTTCACCAACTTTATCGCAAGCAGAGCTTGCTAATGCAGACTTGTTGCAAGGGAGCAGCGCTGCCGCGCCGGTAGGGTGCAAGGCCACATGTAAGTCTGTTAGGCCTATAGACCCAGAGTCGGGCCAGGAGGTTTTACCTCAAGAAGAGTCCGTTTCCTCACGGCTCTCACAGTTAGAGCACCTAATGGAGAGGTGGCTCCAGAAAGACTCACTCCGGGAGGAGGAGTGGAGTTCTCACCAGGCTATTGGAGAGCCTGTGCCAGCAGTGCCAGAAACAGGACTGCATAATCGCCCCTTCATGGAAGAAGATGGTGTGCCGGGTCAGAGTTATACTGATACCGAGGAAATGGCTGAACATAGCCCAATGGGTGAAGGGCAAAAGGTTTTTGTACCAAATTTGGCTGCTAAATTTGCAGTCCCCAAAGAATCAGGGGAGCCATTGTGGGAAGAATTGGCTATGACAATTAATTACATGCTCTCCCATCAGCTCCAGGAGCTGATTATGGACGATACGGCCAAGAAATACGAAACCCCAGTTAACTGTGGGTTGTTGAAAGTGCCGATGGTCAATCAGGTTATATGGGGCCAAATGAGGGTTGCAATGAGAGCACAAGAGTTGAAGCTCCAGAGGGTGCTTAAATTACTGGCTACAGGCATCACAGCGTTTGCCAGAACAGTGGAAGAGGGGCAATTGACTGAGGTTCATCAGGATGCTCTGGGGCTTTTGTGCAGTGCACATTTTGAAATGAACAGCCTGAGAAAGAGTGCCATACGCCCCGCCATTCACCCAAAATTTGCAGGACTCTGCAAACCAAATAATGTGCAGTTACCAAATCTATTGTTTGGGGAGGACCTCGCAAAGCGAGTTAAGGAAATGAATGAAGAGGCAAAAACTGTGGGCCTCATTAAAGTGCCAACAACCAGCAGGATGGGCAAAAGGTTTTTCCCTTATCGACGGGGTGCTGTCACAGGGACTGGTGAAGGGAACAGTCATTCATTTGCGAACACAAGAACATGGTATCCTGCCACAGGCACAAAGCCTAAGATGAATTTCCCTACGAGGGGCCGGGGGCAACAAGCTCATTCAGGAAATGTGCAGGTAAGAGATTTTGCTCCTGAAGGAAATAAATTAAGTGGGAAAGATGTTCAAATAGGTGGCAGGTTACACCTGTTTCTTAAAGAATGGCAGGAGATAACATCAGATCCATTTGTTTTGGGGAGTATAGAGGGGTTTTGAATTGAATTTTACCCTACTGTGTGTCAGCCCACTCAGCATGTCCCAACTTGGAAACTTGTGTTTTCACAAGAAGAGAATCTACAGATACAGGCAGAGCTTGAGATATTGTGCAAAAAAGGGGTTATTGAGAAGTCTGTTCGTCAATCCCATCAGTTTGCGTCAAGTATTTTTCCTAGGTCTAAAAAGGATGGGGGGTTGTAGAATCATTCTGGACCTGACGAGCCTGAACCTTTTTGTGCAGTATAGACATTTCAAGATGGAAACTTTTTCTACTGCTAAACAGCTGGTTTCCAAAGGGTGTTTTATGGCAAGCATAGATCTCAAGGATGCTTATTATTCAGTGTCGGTTCACTGTGAGGATAGGAGATATTTGAAATTTAGCTAGATGAGGCAATTGTGGCAATTCAAAGCACTGCCTAATGGGTTAACCTCAGCTCCCAGATTGTTTACCAAATTGTTGAAACCAATTCTTGGCTTACTCCGAACTCAGGGTCATGTGATAATGGCTTATTTGGATGATATTTTTATTGTAGGGAACTCTCAGGAGGCAGCTGAATTATCTGTATCAAGTGTTAAACTCACTTTTGAGCAGTTGGGGTTTATTATCCACCCAGATAAATCCAAATTAACAAGTTATTGATTACTTGGGCTTCACTATTCACTCAGATCACATGTTAGTGACTTTGCCTAGTGATAAGAGGCAGCAGTTAATTGAAGAATGTGTTAAGCTTGTTGAAGAACAATTACCTTCAATTAGACAGGTGGCAAAGTTGATTGGCAAGCTGGTGGCTGCTTTTCCAGCAGTGCAGTTTGGGCCTCTGCATTATCAAGAATTACAAAGAGCAAAACAACAAGCATTGAGAGCGCATGCAGGCCATTTTGACAGGCCTATGCAGTTGCCAACAGAAGCTATTTCTGAGATACAATGGTGGATTATGAATGTTGCAATTAGCTCCAGGAAGGTTTTGGTTGACCCACCTTCTATAATTTTACAGACTGACGTCACTGGCCTAGGTTGGGGTGCTACTGATATAGTTTCCAGCTGTGAAGGCAGATGGAATTGTGATGAGGCATCCCTTCTACAATTAAGAGGGATCAATTATTTAGAGCTTTTGGGAACATTTTATGGGCTTAAAGCTTATTGTTTTAACAAAAGTCAAGTGCATGTGCAGGTTCAAATTGATAACACTATAGCAGTAGCATATCTGAATCATATGGGTGGAGTCAAGTCGAAACCTTGTGGTAGGTTGGCTAATCAGATCTGGAGTTGGTGTATTGACAGAAATATTTGGATTTCAGCAATGCATTTACCTGGTAGATTCAACATAGTCGCAGACACAAGGTCACGACAATTCAATGACAATATAGAATGGATGTTGAATCAAGACATATTTGAAAATGTTGTTGCACGTTTTGGGACACCAGATATTGATATGTTTGCATTTAGGCTTAACCATCAGTTGCCTAAATATGTTTCATGGGAACCAGATCCTGGGGCAGCAGCGGTTGATGCGTTCTCGCTGTACTGGGGTGGAATGTTTCTATATATTTTTCCTCCATTCTGTCTCGTCAGTCGATGCCTGCAAAAGATCAAGCAGGACTCCGCTTCAGGAGTATTGGTGGTACCCGACTGGCCTACTCAGCCATGGTATGCTCATGTTTTGAAGATGGCTACTGAGCCTCACATGATTGTTCCCAAAAACAGAAACCTACTGGTGAATCCTGTAACTGGAGATCAGCATCCTTTACATGATCATATTGATCTGTTAATTTGCAGATTCTAAGGAGACCATACTTGGGGAGAGGACTATCCGAGCGCACCGTGGATGTTATCACTGCGGCCTGGAGGGATAGTACCCAAAAGCAGTACATCTTTGCGATAAGAAAGTGGGAGGTGTTCTGTTTACAGCAGAATATTTCATATCAAAATGCATGCATCCCAGATGTGCTAGAGTTTTTGTCAACTCTCTATTTCGATCAAAAGTTAAGCTATAGTGCTATCAACACAGCCAGGAGTGCTCTGTCTTCATATTTACCCATGGTGTCAGAATTTCATGCAGTGGGGACACATCCGTTAGTCTCTAGATTCATGAAGGGAGTTTTTAATACCAATCCTCCTAAACCCAGGTATTCATGTAATCTGGAATGTGAGCGAAGTTCTTATGCTGCTTCGCCAATGGGCTCCTGTTACAGTCCTATCTCTAGCCAAACTCACCATGAAGGTGGTCATGCTTATGGCGTTGGTATCAGCCCAATGTGTGCAGACATTACAGATGCTTCATCTAGACAGCATGGAGGTATCAAAAGATGCCATCACTTTCTATGTTTATGATCTGCTCAAGCAGAGTAGAATAGGGGCGACAGGATGTAAGATTATTTTTTCGGCATACCCCAAGGATTCCCGCCTGTGTGTAGTGTCATGTTTGTCCCATTACATTGAGGTTACCAGAACTTTAAGGGGAACAGAGTCAGCATTGTTCATTAGTCACAAAAAACTGCAAAATAAGGTGTCGGTGCAAACTATCTCAAGGTGGCTAAAGCAGGTTCTGGTAAACGCTGGGATTGACCCTGATAATTTTAAATCTCATTCCACCAGGGCGGCAGCAATTTCAGCGGCCAGGGCGGTGGACGTTCCTATAGACCATATCCTCGCGGCCGCAGGATGGTCCAGTGAACTTATGTTCCAAAGGTTTTACCATAAGCCAATTACAAGGCTGGGGTTTTTTGCTGATTCTGTTTTAAGTTCAGTTATATAGTTTCCCCTGGTATGGAGGGGTTACTATTGTTTTGTTTGTAAATAAACCGTTAATTCGTTAAAGCAATGTTATGAATGATGCATTATTGATTATTTTAATTATGTTGAGTCAATCAATGCAGTGTGAGGCCGGGATTTGAATCTGCGGCATGAAATCACAGAGCTTTGAAATCTTCACGTAGTCACTCACGTGACTCCGAAGTAAAATAGTAAGATTAAATGAGAACTTACCAGTTTGAAGTTTTATCTTTATTTTATGAGGAGTTACGATGAGGGACTACGTGCCCTCCACTCCCAGCCCTCATAAATGTCATCTGGTAGTTCTAGTCTTCTTTTATCTTACTATTATACTTCAGTCACTATTACCTGTGATTTCACACCGCTGCTTTGAAGATTGACGCACGTGCGGCTGGACGGGTTCTTCACGTAGTCCCTCATCGTAACTCCTCATAAAATAAAGATCAAACTTCAAACTGGTAAGTTCTCGTTTAATCTTACTATTAAAATACACAGATAATATTAGTGTGGATTATAAGAAGGAAATCATATTTCACTGGTTTATTGGAGCTATTTGAGAATATGAGTAGTATAATTGTTCAGTGAACATGGAAAAGGTATATTTATTTTATTCAGAAGGCTTTTAACAAGGCCTTATACAAGACAAACTGTAGTTAAAAGAGTGCATGGAACTAAGGGTACAACATTGACATGGATTAAAAATTGATGAGCAAATATAAAGTAAAGTGTGGAGTTCATGAGTCTTTGTCAGGTTGATATGTTGTAATATGGTTTGGCACACAAATTGATTCATTGAATGCCAAGGCACACACTATCAACTGTATGTCAATTTAGCTGATGATACTAAATGTGTTTTTCTTGTTTACTATATAGTTTACAGTGTACTATGTTTACATATTCTGTTGTGCTGCTGCAAGTGAGAATTTCATTGTCCTATCTGGGACATATGACAATAAAACACACTTGACTTGACTCATTATCTTTTGAGATTTGCTGATAATTCAAAACTAGGTGGCATTTAGATCAGGGAGGGTGGAGACAGGGCAGCAGGTGGACATAACCAAGCTGAATACATGGGTGAGAACATAGTAGATGGAAAATAAAGTGGGAAAATGGGAAGTCAACCACTTTCATGCAAAGAACAGAAAAGGGGAATATTTTTAATATGACAGATGGGAAATATTGGTGTTCAAAGGGATCGTGGTGTCCTTGTGCACAAATCACTGAAAGTTAACATGCACGTTCAGTAAGCAACTAGGAAGCAAAATGTTGCGTTGCCCTTTATTAGGAGAGGATTTACCGATAAGTAAAAATGTCTTACTGCAATTACAGTGTAATGTATTCATGCATATTCATGTATATGTTAATGAGTTGGTGTTCAATATAAGCAGGGAATGTTGGGTAATAAATCTCTCTCTCGTGATCCAGGCAACCAGCGTGTAAGTTGTTATTCATTCTGCCTATAAATTTGGCACTAGAAACCAGAAGCAGAGTGAGACAATCAATGAGTACATTGTTGCCTTGAAAAACTTCAGTTTGCACTGTAACTTTGGAACCTTTCTCGGACGCGCACTACGCGACAGATTTGTTTGTGGTCTAGTGGATGAACGAATTCAGTCCAAACTTATGAACACTCCAGATCTTACATTTGAGAAAGCATGCAAGATTGCTACCACAATGGAAATGGCATCAAAGAATGCTCGCGAGTTTTGTCCACCACTGACTGCAGTGACTGTTTACAGTCACAAGGCAGTGCCTATGCCCAAACCAAGAGGCGCTAAACCAAAACCAAAGTATGAGGGGAGCCGAGTTCAGCCAGTTGTTATCGTTGCAACGGTAATCACTCATCCCAATTTTGTCAGTTCAAAATGGCCAAGTGCTATAACTGCCAGAAGAAAGGCCATATTGCCTCAGCATGTCGGGCCAAGCTTAAAGCAGGAAACAACAATCTGTGGGAATCAAGCAATAACACCAGAGACAAGTTCATAACTTGGAGGTGAACCCAGATGGGAATGAACTTGGGTTGTACACCATTTATGCAACCAACATTGATAAGCCTACAACCAGCCAAGGCAAGGACTTTCGAACTAAACTATTGATAAATGAACAGATAATCGATATGTGTATAGACACGGCAGCAGATTGTTTGGTCATGAGCAGAGACCTGTATGAAACAAAGTTCCCACATATACCATTGTTTGAGAGTAAGGTCAAGCTGAGAACCTACTCGGGCAAAGTTTTGGAGACTTGTGGACAAATGTACTGTAAAGTTCAGCATAATGGTCAGTCAGTAACACTGCCCATCATAGTGGCCAGTTACAGAAATAAACCAACCCTCCCTGGAAAGGATTGGCTGAGTAGAATAGAGTTAGACTGGAAGAACATTTTCAGCGTTGATTTGTCCAAATGACGTCTTGAAAACGTCATAAGCAAACATGCAAACGTTTTTGCTGACAGTTACACGGGAATAACAGGGTACTCTGCACACATTCGACTTAAGCAAGACGTGAGACCTGTGTATTGTCAACCAAGACCTGTACCATATGCACTAAAGCAACAAGTGGAGGAAGAACTCGACAGGTTAGAGCGGAATGGAGTCCTCGTGAAGACAGACCAGAGTAACTGGGCAACGCCAATTGTGGCCATACCCAAGGCCGACAAAACTGCTCGACTATGTGGTAACCACAAGTTGATGATGAACAAGATCTGTACGCAGAACTTAGTGGACTATGTATGGTACATGCCGTTAGCGCTAAACGACGTCCCGAGCTCCGACGTACCCGCTACGTTCATTCTACGTGCTTACCACGAGTTTGATTTATTTTTTTTACTCGGGAGAGCTCTTGGGTGAACTCGCAGTGGGACAGGGCTTTATGCATGAAGTCAATTGCCAGAAGTTTTGTGTATTGGCCTGGTATTGACAGTGACATCGAGTCACTGGTGAGCAAATGTAGCGTCTGCCAAAATTGCCAGAGTAAACCACCAAAAACACCACTGCAACCCTGGTCATGGCCAAGTAGACCTTTTCAGAGAGTTCATGTAGATTTTTGTGGAAAAGGGTAATGATCACTTTCTGGTACTAGTAGATAGTCATTCCAAATGGTTTGAGGTTAAGCATATGCGGTCAAGCACAACTACTGAGTGTACCATAGATGAGTTGAGATCAATTTTTGCATGCCATGGTTTACCGGAAGAACTTGTTTCTGATAGCGGGCCTCAGTTTCGTTCAGAACGGTTCATGTAGCAGAATGGTGCAAAACACACACTTCTTCCCCCATACCATCCAGCCTCCAACGGGGCAGCGGAAAGGTCTGTTAGAGTTGTCAAAGATGCTCTCAAGAAACATGTTTTGCAGGGTAGTTCAAAGCTCAGCATGAAACAGCGTTTGGCTAGTTTCTTGCTGAAGCACAGAACCACACAACACACAACAACGGGTTACTCACCTGCAGAACTGTTGATGAAGAGAAGGCTAAGAATACGCCTAAGTCTAGTTCAACCCAATTTGGCCTTAGGAGTTGAGCAAAAACAGTTAAGTCAAAAACGCCATTTTGACTCCCACAAAAAGGAGAGGTACTTCAAGCCAGATGAGCAGGTGTGTGTTCTCAGTCCTCCCAACAAGTCCAGTTGAGACAAATGAGATGTTGGGAAAATAGTGGAAGTGTGTGGAACAAAAATATACTTAGTTGAAGATGGAGATAGGATGAAAAGTGTTCATGTTGATCAAATGATTCCAGCCAAAGATGAACCAAAAACTGAGCATGAAGTCCTAATCCCTGAGTTTTTATCTGAAAGTGAGTTGGAAGAGACCACTGTGATTGAAACACAAAGTTCAGTTGCTACAGACAAAGAAACAGATTCCTCTGGTCAAAGTCAGGGTACTAAAACAGAGCCAAACAAGCCAACAGTTGAGTCAACACCTAAACATGTTACACCTGTTACTGTTAGACGATCAGGCAGGATCCTAAAACCAATAGTCAAATTAGGTTTGTAAGTTAAGTAACTCACTGTATAAGTAAAACGAAAATGTGTAGATATGTAAAATAAATATGTTTAAGAAGGAACTGCAGATGCTGGAAAATCGAAGGTAGACAAAAATGCTGGAGAAACTCAACGGCTGCACCAGCATCTATGGAGCGAAGGAAATTGGCAATATTTCGAGCTGAAACCCTTCTTCAGACTGATGTGAGGGTGGGGGGGAGAAAGGAAGAGGAGGAGCCAGAGGGCCGAGAGAGAGCTGAGAAGGGGAGGAGACAATTGGGACTACCTGAAATTAGAGAAGTCAATGTTCGTACTGCAGGGGTACAAACTGCCCAAGTGAAATATGAGGTGCTGCTCCTCCAATTTCCGGTGGTCCTCTGGCCGTGGAGGAGGCCCAGGACAGAAAGGTTGGATTCGGAATGGGAGCGGGAGTTGAAGTGCTGAGCCACCGGGAGATCAGGTTGGTTATTGCAAACCGAGTGGAGGTATTCAGCGAAGTGATCGCCAAGCGTATGCTTGGTCTCACCGATGTAGATCAGCTGACATCTAGAGCAGCGGATGCAATAGATGAGGTTGGAGGAGGTGCAGGTGAACCTCTGTAGCACCTGGAACGACTGCTTGGGTCCTTGAATGGAGTCAAGGGGGAGGTAAAGCGACAAGTGTAGCATTTCCTGTGGTTGCAAGGGAAAGTGCCCGGAGAGGGGGTGGTTCGGGTGGGAAGGGACGAATTGATCAGGGAGTTACGGAGGGAGCGGTCTCTGCGGAAAATAATCCTCCGTCATTTTCACCACCTCCAACGTGACCCCACCACTTGCCACATCTTCCTATCTCCTCCCCTGTCTGCTTTCCGCCGGGAGCTCCTAGCCCTCCATTTGGCTGTCCGTCACTTCCGATGCTTTTTCGAGGGCAGGCCCTTCACGGCCTTCACTGACCACAAACCCCTGACGTTCGCATTCACCAAGGTATCCGACCCCTGGTCCGCCCGTTAGCAACAGCACCTGGCTTCTGTGTCTGAATTCACTACTGACATCCAACATGTGGCGGGCAAACTGAACTTGGTCACGGATACGTTGTCTCGTCCCGCCGTCCCAGCCATGGCGGCTGTCGACCTCAGTGTGGATTATGTGGAGCTCGCCACCAGCGCAACGCGAGAGCGGTGAGATGGACGATTACCGGACGGCTGCCTCCGGGTTGTGGTTGGCCGATGTCCCTTTCAGTCAAGCAGGGGTGTCAGTCCTCTGTGATGTGTCAACAGGGAGACCACGCCCTATTGTCCCCGTGGGTTGGTGGTGACGGGTTTTCGATGCCATCCATGGTCTGGCACACCCTTCCATCCAGGCGACTTCTGCATTGGTGGTGGACAAGTTTGTCTGGCAGGGCCTTCGTAAGCAGGTCGCGGCCCGGGCCAGGGCCTGTATTCCCTGCCAGACGTCAAAGGTCCAGCGACATATGCGGGCACCGGAGCAGGGTTTCGTGGTTCCCTCTGGCCATTTCCTACTGGGGGCTCAATTTACTTCAGCTTTACGGTCGGCTTTGGCGCAGTTGTATGGGGCACAGCTGTATGGGGCACAGCTGTATGGGGCACAGCTGTATGGGGCACAGCTGTATGGGGCACAGCTGTATGGGGCGCAGCTGTATGGGGCGCAGCTGTATGTGGCGCAGCTGTATGGGGCGCAGCTGTATGGGGCGCAGCTGTATGGGGCGCAGTTGTATGGGGCACAGCTGTATGGGGCACAGTTCCACCATATCACTGCCTATCACCCTCAGGCCAACGGGTTGGTGGAGCGTTTCCACCACCATTTGAAGTCGGCATTGAAGGCCCGGCTCACGGGCCTGGACTGGGTCGACCAGTTGCCTTGGGTGCTGTTGGGCATCTGCACGGCTCCAAAGACGGATCTGGATACGTCATCCGCCAAGCTTGCGTATGGCTCCCCGCTGCGGGTACCCGGAGATTTCCTTCCCGCAGCTCGTGGGCAGCCAGAGCCCGTTTTGTCTGTTTTGGCGAGCCTCAGGGAGAAAATGGACGGCCTGGCTCCTGTGCCAACCTCGCGGCATGGGACGGCTCCAGTGTATGTGCCACCGGAGGTTAAGAACTGACTATTTGTATTCATTCGCAGGGACTCGCACCGGCTGCAGTGGGTTTATGAAGGTCCTTTCTGGGTGTTGCGCCCCGGCGTTGTGACTTTTCTGTTGGATGTCGGGGGCAGAGAGGAGATTGTTTCGGTCGCTCGCCTCAAACCTGCCCACCTGGATGTTGACAGCGTAGAGGCCATCTGCTGGTCGTTCCGAGGGCATCTGTTGTGCCTGTATCCACAGCACTGGTTGTGCCTGTCTCCCCTGTACCGTTACTGTTTCCTGGCTCTGTTCCGCCAGACCCACGTATCGCCCGCCGTGCCCCTCGTTTCCACTCGGTCCGGTCGCCTCATTCGGCCTCCCGCTTGGTTACGTACCTCGGGTTCTGGGGGGGGGGGGTCCTGTAGCGGCACCTAGTGGTGGCTTGGGACAACATGAACCCTCACTATTGGCAGGCGGGGTCACGTGATTGCGGGCGCGTTTTCGCGGGTTTTGGATTGTTAATCAGTCGAGCTCCACCCGTGTAGAAGGAGCTAGGTTGTATTTGGCTGACTCAGAACGTGGTTGAGAAGAAACGCTTTGTTTATCGTTCTAAATAAAGGATTCATTTTCACTCAACTGTCTCATCTCGCCAATGTATAAACTCCGTACAGACTGCACCCATAGTCAGGATCATAGTCAGGAGCGTATTTGATGCTGCAAGGCAGCAACTACACCACTGTGCCACAGTGCTGCCCAAAAAATACATGGTTCCACTGGGGCTCGAACCCAGGACCTTCTGCGTGTAAAGCAGATGTGATAACCACTACACTATGGAACCTTCTGGTGCAAGGAATGTTGATGTGTTTTGGTCAAAGGCATTAGTCATATTATCAAATGGGAGATTTTAAAATCCTGATTTCTTTTAAAATAATTGTTCTTACTTCACCTGCAAAACCATGTGGCAAGAAATCATTGCACAAACTTCCCCTACCTCACATTGAGATGAGACCTTCTGAGTCGGCATTTCAACATCTATACTTAATATTTAATGGAGTTGAGTTGAGATGATAGCCTGAACCTAGGATGAAGGTAATGAGTGGTCAGAGAACCTCTTCCATTGAAGATCCACTGCCATTGAAGAAATAAAGTTCATCTCTGTTATGCACTGTTTTCACTCAGCACTCCATTAACTAGAGTTTGTTATGAATGCAAACCATTATAAACACAGGTTGTATCTGAGTTTGAGTCTTCAACTGATAAGGGCATTCTATTCTATCATGTTTCTTTGCCATAAACACTCCTGTACTTCGGTCATGTGACTTTGTTAATTAACAAGGTAAATTTAACTGTAAGTAATGTTATCACAACCCAAGTAACCTGACTGGTAGGCAGAGGCTACTTTACATTTGTACCTGACTGACCCAGATTTCTTAATGGCAACATATCAATTTAAACATATTATCACTCATCAGGTAGCAAATAGAGGGGTGGAAGATTGCAACCTTCACGTGGTCCGCCCTGTTTCGACTAATGCAATCAACTTGACGTGCACAAACAGAAGATCAAATAGAACAAGTTGTCCTTCAACTTTAGGCTGTGCACGCCACACGAAAGAAGAAGTAGAAGGTAGCAAATAAAAATTAAAAAAGCAAAAATCATCACTTTTAAGAAACTTTTATTCATAGAAAATTATCAGTAAAAAGGGTATGTCCCTCTGATATGAACAATGTACAAAAGCAGCCCACCTCTACGTCGACAGCTCCTCTGCCCACACTTCCACATCGAGATCAACAAGTAGGATAAGATCAACAATCATCTATGAATGTCGCCTCCAGCTTTCCCAAGCGACACATATCATGAGATTGGTAAACTTGCTTTATCCAGGTCAACAACTTGGAATTCCCTATCTATCACCATTGAGGGAATTTCATCAGCGAAATGTCTTCATTATTCAAGGAAAGGGCCACGTCACTATCCAAGGACAATCATGGGAATAAATGTTGCCTTCTTTACATTGTGAGAACATTAATAGAATAATCTAATTGATCAAAACATATTTCAAATGTCCTTTCAGACACGTATATGAATTTTATAAGCTTCCATTTGACCAAGACTCAGAATTCAGTCTTCACTCAAATAGCTTTGAATTTGAACTGTATTCTTGAGCTAGAGTTTCTGTTGCTGGCATTATTCAAGAGAAAGGTGAATATGGCACACTCTGTATCTCTTCTGCCAGATTTTGCCTGGACTCAGTCAAGATGGGTATCAGAAGCAGGACATCTCCAATCAAAACAATGTACTTCAATGCGGCACAAATCTTGTTGTTAACCATTAATGGCCGCACTGATGGGAGTTTGTAACATTGCGTTCTGTGTTGCTATTAGCAACCAATGCAGTAAGATTCATGGTTAAAATGGATACATCAGTGATATGAAATAGAAATAAAATGAATCCAGGCATTCATCCCCAAGGAGTCTGAAAAAAGGTGTAATTTAAAATATATTTATTCTCTCTGATATTTACGTCAATTTAACAATTTGTTTATTCTGTGTCAAGTTAGTTATTTGGAAGACATTTTCCCATTGCACATAGGACAAGAATTAGCTACTTGGCCCCTTGAGTTTGCGCCAGCATTTAATGAGGATTAATGAGGGTGATTTATGACTTATGACTTATGACTTATCAGACTTTACTCCAGAACTTACATTACCTGTGGTCAACAGAAATGTTTCAATCACGGAATTGAGGCTAAAAGGATCAAACATTAACAATTGTTGGCAATCTAGAATTCCACAATTCTAGCACCGTCAGTGTGAAGAAGGGTTTATAAATGTTATTTCTGAAAAATGTAGTTCAGATTTTTTTATGGTTCCATTTCCCTACCTCATAGCTTGCCTTTGTGTTTCCTTTTATAAGTTGGAATCCCTTAACAAAGATGGCCCAGAATTTTTTTTTGTCTCTTTAATCCTCCAGGGTGTACATCTGTGCTTAATGCGGCAGTGGGCTGGAGCTGCCCTCGTTGCTACGGGAGCTGGAGGGAGCAGAGCCGGTGCCAGCCGACCCGTCACCACAAAGCAACTCACAGACCTAACCCTGAGCCTGGCCACCAGCAGCTCCCATCCTGAGGATGCAACCTCATTCCCGGACAGGCATGGACCTATGCTGGGCGTGGAGGGCAGACAGAGCGGGCAGACAGAACGGGCAGTCCCTTCACCGACATGGTCTGTACCTCCACCTAGTTTAGTAAGAAAAAACAACACAAAATAGTTAAAACAATTTCCAAAATACCAAACAACTTGTAACTCATATGCTGGGAGAAGAGAATATTTACTTTATTTATTCAAGGGGTGATGCTTCAAGAGTTTTTATGCTAAATCCTATTATGTCTTTAAAATCAAATCAAATGAGGCTCCAAAATAAAAGAGTGCAATAGCAAAGATTGCTATGGGGGTAATGCTAAGCGAGGTATACCTGTGCTTCAATCAGGTCCTCCGCAACCTCTGGCATTCCAGAGAAACCAATCCAAGTTTCTCCAAACTCTCCCTGTAGCTAATAATCCCTCATCCATGCATTATTCTGGTAAACCTCCTTTGCATGCATTTCAAAACCTCCACATCCTTCCTGTAATGGGGAGACCAGTACTGCATGCAGTTCTCCAAATGGAGCCTGATCAAAGTCTTATAAAGCTTCATCATGACTTCCTGACTCTTATATTCAATAGCCCGACCAATAGCCCGAATGAAGGCAAGCATACCAAATGCTTTCTGTACTATCCTATCTACTTGTTGCGACTTTCATTGAGTTATGGAATTGCACCCCAAGATCCCTCTGTACATTAATGCTGTTGTGTCATGCCATTAATTGCATATTTTCCCCTTACTTTCAATCTCCCAACGTGCATTACCTCACACTTGCTCGGATTAAAGTCCAACTGCTTTTTCTCTGCCCATTTCTGTAGTTGATCAATATCCTGCTGTATTCTTTGACTGCCTTCCTCACGACCTGCAACTCCAGCAATCTTGTTGTCTCTGCAAACATACTAACCAACCTATCTACTTTTACATCCAAGTTATTTATAGATATATCACAAACAATGGAGGTCCCTGCATAGATCCATGCAGAACTCCACGAGTCACAAACCTCCAGCCTGAATATTGTCTGTAGTGGCCATTTGGCTTTATTTTGTGTGTCATAAATGATGGCATTTGCCATTAAATTTTGCCAGCCTATAATTACGTGGGTGGGATTTATTACGTAGTCAGTGGCATATTTGCTGCTGAGTTTCTTGCGCAGAAGCTGTTAATTTGTTAGTTTTAGTTCAGCGGAGCATGGCGAAGTAATATCTTTCGACCATCGGAGCTTTTTAACTCTAAAGAAGCCACATGCGGAGCCATGTGGAGCTGTGCTGAGACATGAGGAGTTTTCTAACGTTTCTAAGCGACATGTTGCAGTTTGATAAAGATTAAAGTGTACGAGTCTAAAAAGAAGGTTGCATGAATATCTTGCTGTTTTTCTTCAACAATAAAGAAACTATTAGTCAAAAGACTGTGTTATGAAGATTTATTTTTCGAGAAGCTTGGAAAGTCTAATTGAGAGCTCACATGCGTAAAACGACATTCCCCTAATATCATGTTTTCTGCCAGTAATCTGCCAGTACATCGTCCTTCCACCAAATGCCTCTGTCTCTATCAGTAAGGCAGTTCTGAATCCACATGGCCAAGTTACCGTTAATCCGCATGCCAAGTCAAGTCAAGAGTGTTTTATTGTCATATGTCCCAGATGGGACAATGAAATTCTTACTTGCTGCAGCACAACAGAATATGTGAATATGTAAACATTGTATATAACTGGGAAAAAAAGAAAAAGTTCAATAAATAACAAATATAGTGCAAATAACAAATAATAATAATATAGTATTTTGCAGTTCAGAGCTCATAGCTTATTTGTTGTGTTTAATAGCCTGATGGATGTGGGGAAGTAGCTGTTCCTGAACCTGGACGTTACAGTCTTCAGGCTCCTGTACCTTCTTCCTCATGGCAGTGGTGAGATAAGTGTGTGGCCAGGATGGTGTGGGTCCTTGATGATTTTGGCTGCCTTTTTGAGGCAGCGACTACGATAGATCCCTTCGACGGTGGGGAGGTCAGAGCCGGTGATGGACTGGGCAATGGTCACAACTTTTTGTAGTCTTTTTTGCTCCTGGACGTTCAAGTTGCCGAACCAGGCCACGATGCAACCAGTCAGAATGCTCTCCACCGTGCACCTGTAGAAGTTTAGGAGAATCCTCTTCGACATGCCGAATCTCCATAATCTTCTCAGGAACTAGAGTCGCAGATGTGCCTTCTTTACAATTAGAAAACTCAAATTCCTGGGCTGGGTCCAGGAAAGATCTTCATATATATGCACGCCCAGGAATTTGAAGTATTGACCCTCTCCACCATAGTCCCATTGATATAAACGGGATTGTGGGTCCTCATCCTTCCCCTACTAAAGTCCACAATCAGTTCCTTGGTCTTACTGATGTTGAGAGCCAGGTTGTTGTGCTGGCACCATTTGGTCAGTCGGTCGATCTCACTTCTATACTCTGACTCGTCCCCATCTGTGATTCGTCCAACCACAGTGGTGTCATCGGCGAACTTGATGATGGATTTCGCACCATGACCGGCTACGCAGTCATGGGTATAGAGTGAGTAAAGCAGGGGGCTGAGCATGCAGCCTTGAGGTGCTCCCGTGCTGATTGTTACTGAGGATGAAGTGGTTCCTCCAAATGCATCATTATCTTTCAGATCAGTCTACCATAGGGGGCTTTAACAAATGGACACAAAGTGCTGGATTATCTCAGCAGGTCAGGCAGCATCTTAGAGAAGATGGATAAGTGACGTTTTGGGTTGAGATGGAACTTCATCAAATGTCTTACAAAATCTGAGTAGTCGGGGAAACTTGCATGGTCAATGGTAGGACATGCAAACACCATACAGACAATTCTGGAGGTCAGAATCAAGCCAGAGTCACTGGAACATAGAAAGATTGACACTACCTATAGTAGCACCTTATCTAATTATCTAACGCAAACCTGTTTATGTTGGAGTCTAGTTGGCAATTACTGGGAGCTTGTAACGTTGTTTTTGCGAAATTCATTTTTAAGAACATTTGCATAAAATTGTCTGAAGCATTTTTCTGGACATCTTGAAGCCACTTATTCTCTTCCGATGCACAGACAAATTCCACTTAAAATTGGCAGCAATGGTTGATAAGGGCGCATGAAACACATTAATTAAGAAAGCCACAAGCTCCTTGGCCTTTCTGCTTCCACTTCTGGAAGCATAATCCAAAAACTATTAATTAACAGAAAAGGCTTTGTAGCTGCAGAATGTACAATCAACAGGATGCACTGAGGCAACTTATCAAGTATGTTTTGACAGCATCTGCATCCCCTGTGACCAGAAGAATGTTGTAGATAATGGTTGGCAGGTTCAAAGGCAAGGTGCAGTGGAATGTAGCTAAAACTAAGGAGTCCAGCTGAAGCTGTAGCTTTCATGTTTAGGTATGATAAATGATAAATAGTCAGCATTCCTCAAACCATGCTCTCACTCTTTCCGAGATATGAATGCTATGCTGTGACACATGCATGCTGTCAAAATGTATCTTCAACAGCTTCATTTCAGTTCATCTTGAAACGACAGCACTCCCCGACTTACAGTACGTAATAGGCGACTTACATAAACTCGTACTTACGTAAGCAATGCTTTAAGCCCACTGATCTCCCACGATCTCCGCATCAGAGCTCCCCCATGTGTCTGCGTCAGGGCTCCCCAATGGTCTCTGCCTCGGAGCTCCCCCTTATTTTTAAGAATAAGGAGTAAGCCATTTAGAACGGAGACGAGGAAACACTTTTTCTCACAGAGAGTGGTGAGTGTGGAATTCCCTGCCTCAGAGGGCGGTGGAGGCGGGTTCTCTGGATGCTTTCAAGAGAGAGCTAGACAGGGCTCTTAAAAATAGCGGAGTCAGGGGATATGGGGAGAAGGCAGGAACGGGGTACTGATTGGGGTTGATCAGTCATGATCACATTGAATGGCGGTGCTGGCTCGAAGGGCCGCATGGCCTACTCCTGCACCTATTGTCTATTGTCTATTGTCTATGTCCCCCTGCATCAGAGCTCCCCAATGGTCTCCGCCTCAGAGCTCCTCTGTGGTCTCCGCCTCGGAGCTCCCTCATGGTCTCTGCGTCAAGTGGTAAATTTACATGTGCGCAGTAGCACTTCCGTTTCGACTTGCGTAACATTCGACTCACGCAAGGTTCTGCAGAACGTAACCCTTACATAAGTCAGGGAGCGTCTGTATCCTGGTTTACGGTTCCATTACATCCTTTGCCTCACCTGATACTTTTCTTTCTTCCTTTCACGCATCAGAGATTGCAAATTTCAATAACTTTCCCTTTCTTTTAGGCTGTCTTTGCTGATCTATTTCTTTGCTTACTATCCATTCTGACTTTTTTGTCTAATCCTAAATAATAAATCCTCGCCAAAGATCTCACACAACATCCCCAACAATGCCCCCGCCTCTCGCTACCCGGTCACAACTGGCCCTTCCTGGCTCCAACCTCCCCTTACAGTATTTCAGCAAATCTAGCGATTGGCATAATAAGAAGATCTTCTGTCACCTTCATCTTTTCATAATTATGCCCACTTCTGAGGCTAGAAGTCTCTCTCACATGCAATGAACCCATTTCCGATTTTCAGAATATTACTTTATCTGCAGGATGACGTTTGACTGATGGACCTGCCCTCACCTTGGAGTCAAGGTGTCAGTGAGTCTTAGCTTCCCAGTTACGGGATAATTCCAAGTCGCCACAGGACATCTGTGCCAATGTTCTTGTTTAATAAGGCTGTCAGGGGGTTTTGTGGGGAAGGCAGGTGAATGGGGTTGAGAAGGAAAGATAGATCAGCCATGATTGAATGGCAGAGTAGACTTGATTATCTCAGCTTCAGACACAGGCCAAATGGCCTAATTCTGCTCCTAGAATTTATGAACCAATGAACGTATGAACTTGCTGCTTGTGGTAGCAGCAGAGAGGTCACTGAGGTTCTTTACTCATGAAAGGAATATTCCATCTTTTTAACCGAGGAAAGAATGGAACGGTGTACTGTGAACTGCCAGCATATTTTGCTTCCCATGTGCACTTACGTGCACTTAAGAGCTCCATTCAATAATCTATGCCCATCAACAGCAGAGGACTCAATTTCCTAATATCACTGAAGATTGGAAGAATTTCATGCTGGTGAATACCATTGTCCTCCTAGCACCTACAACTCCCTCACCAGTTCAGGACACACTGCTGCTCACTTTCAGTAGTGTCAACTGCCTTGTAAGTTCTAGCTCTCTAGAAGTCAAGAGCTTTGGACTGGTGTTCAAAATTAATGGTCAATATTCACAACAGATTGCAATGCAGCTATTGATCAGATTGACATATATTGGATAGGAAGATACATTGGGGGAGGGAATGACTATTTCAAGGCAATGAAGTCAATACTCATTGGACAAGGCAAAATCCATTGTGTAACTCCAAATGTAGTTCTGTTTTAAACATAGCCCCAATTGACAATTTCGATCAAAACACATAATCATTGTTTCAATCTCCAGACCTGGATCAGAGATGGATGACACACCCATCTCACAAGAGTCTGGTCCCTTTTGTCTACACGTTTCTCTTCAGAGTTAGTTATCTGCTCAATAAAAGATGACCTGGCTTGCAATGAACATGAATGAGTGGTGGGAGCAGAAGATAGAGAAGTTCACTATGTGACAACTGAAGACCATTGTGCAGGTTGAGCCTTGGAATTTACAAATATTAGGTTGGCTCCATTAACCCAGTCAGATGGAGAGAGTAGCCCTTCATACATGACTTATCTCAGGCCATTCCCATTGTATTAACCTAAAAGGAGCTGAAGACATCATGTCACCTGTTCAATACCTTTAGAGGTTTGAAACCCAATGATTCTTATGCCCCATTGCTGCCCCTGTTATGTTGCACCACATGGCCAATTGTAATGTCATCTCTCTAGCCTTTTGCCCCTTCACAACTCCCTCTGTTCCCAACATCATAATAAATGTTTTATATCCATTTTTCCCCCAATTCTGATGCAAGGCCAGCAACCTGAAAAATTTATTGTTTTCCTCTCCACATGTGCTTGATCTGCTGAGTATTTCCAGTCTTCCTTGTTTTTTTATTGAAGATTAGAGGATATCCTGGCAATTATTCAATCTGCTTCCTGATCCAATCCTTCCTTTAAACCAATCCATTGTTTTATTTCTGCTCCCTCTCTCTACGTTTCCATTTCTGCCTCTTTCTATTTCAATTTCTTCCTCTGAAGCCTTCAACCTCATCTGTATCCTAAATTGGTCTTTGACCAAGGCACCTGCATGTAACATTTTACTCCTATGTCTTCCCATCCATTGGCATTGTGCTTCATTCATTAACAATCATCAGCAATATTTTTAAGGCAGAGATAGATAGATTCTTGATTAGTAGAGGTTATAGGGAGAAGGCAGGAGAATGGGGTTAAGAGGGAAAGATAGATCAGCCATGATGAATGGCGAAGTTGACTTGATGGGCCAAAAGGCCTAATTCTGCTCCTATCACTTCTGAACTTATGAGCTCAATAACTATCTCAGCTTGAGATACAGGCTCCTTCCCAGATCAAGGGTTTGGTCTTGTTTTGAGCAACTTCTTTCTTGCTTTTTCCATGGAGTCTGCTTATCTACTTCTATTACTCAGTCAGTGAAGCATGTGAACTGATCATGTGTAAAATAATCACCACATATTACAACTGATACAGCTAAAGGCCATATCAGTTGGCCATTACAATACCACAGCAAACCAGCATGTGTGAACCAACAGTGTCCTTCCAGGGTAATGTTATGATCCTTTACTTTCGGCAGAATTAACAGGGATTGAGTCCGTGGGCCTGTGAAACACTTCAGGAATCGAGATGTTTGAAGGAACATGACAAATATGAAGATGCATGAAGACTGGCCACGCTTTAGGGAGAAGCAGAAAGCAACAGAGGGTAGGGACCAAAGATACATAATGTAGAGCAAGAATAACACGATCCACATTCAAGAAAGAAATGAAATTACCTAGAGCATATAGTAGGTAACCATAAACTATAATGAGTTAAATGAATAGCAAACGTTTATGAAAGTAGTAATAGATGGTTTCTGGTAACAGATGAAACAATAGTGCAACGATATTATAATGTCCAAAACAAAACAATTAAGAAGCAATGGCATAAACATCTTTCCTACTATAGAAAGGATAAATTATGCCATGAATAGCAAACATTATAAAGCAATAATGTAAAAGGGAAACATAAATGAGTGTGAACTAATGAGAAAATGATCAACTCTATAAAACAAAACAAAACTATCCAGAAAATATATTTCTTCCCCCTGTGAAAGTTGCCCTTGGAGTCCAGCAAGTAGTATGTGAAAGGCTGACTTAAAGCCAAGTTCAGTACTCAACTCATTTGAACTATTACATAATTAAATTGTTTACTTAAATTGGGCTCAGAGTTATAAAGTTACTGCCTAAAACCAAGACAATGTTTGCAGCAGTCAATTGGTGCAAATAAAACATGTGATAAATCTCTCATACACTGCAAAAGACTGTTGAAGGGTAATAATATTATATATGATGGCTTTTTAAAAACACTGACAGACCACATTTTATTGCATTAAGTTATTCACAGATTGTATGCAGATGGAAATCGTCTCATTAAAACCAACTGGAAAAAACCCTGAATTCCATTTGTCAATGTTGTGGTGGTACTGTGGGCTGAACCTGTGTTTCCACATTGGAGTGACAAATGTTCATAGCTTCATGAAAAACTGCTTCTAACCATGATTGCTGCCAAGCTATCCCTTCCAAAGAATTGGACCTAATCCTGCAGTGAATATCAAATTGATAAGTGTTGTTAACTTAATGCTACATGGATAAATATTTATGATAATACATTTATTTTAAAGCCATTTATTTGTGTTATCTTTCATCCATGCCTTTAGCTGGAATGATGATGAATTTGGAAAAGTTTGAAGATGATAAATTTTGAAGTTGTTAATGAATGATTTTGTGCATTTCTTTTGCATTAACTTAGAAATTATTTTAACCTGACACAAAACATTTCTTCTGAGAAATGCTTAAATTTAAAGTTATTTTAGGTCAGAGAAAAAAAGCAAGAGGAATCACCTTGGCAGACTTGCCAAGGAAAATACCCTCTCTCTCCCTCTTTTAAAAGTCCAATGATATTTGGTTTTCTTCCAACACACATATATAACAGAAATGATATGATATGGCAAAGATCTGTGGATACAGAAAATACCAACTTCAAAGAAAGTTGTCCCCAAAGATTTTACATTTCTCTGTGGTTTGGACTTTCACACCAATTAGAGTCATAGAGTGATCCAGTGTGAAAACAGGCCCTTCGCCCCAACTTGCCTACATCAGCCAGCAAGTCACAGCTACACTAGTCCCACCTGCCTGCGTTTGGCCCATATCCCTCTAAATCTGTCCTATCCATGTACCTGTCTAACTGTTTCTTAAATGCTGGGATAGTCCCAGCCTCAACTACCTCCTCTGGCAGCTTGTTCCATATACCCACTACCCTTTGTGGGAAAAAGTTACCCCTCAGATTCCCATTAAATTGTTTCCCCTTCACTTTAAACCTATGTCCTCTGGTCCTCGATTCACCTGCTCTGGGCATTTACCTGATCCATTCCTCAATTATGCCTCAACAAAATTTCACAAACCCAGAAATTCTAACATTGAGGAAATAATCCCACATAATAACGTGGGAACATGCTACCTCCAATTATAATGCCATCATGGCAAATAAGGGAGATCCTTCTTATAGAGGATAGAAATGGATGTAGCACGCTCACCCTTTTTTAGTTTCTTGTTATGTGAACCGAGGAGCAGTATAAAACTTTTGTTGCGTGCTAACCAGTCAGCGAAAAGACAACACAGGATTACAATCGAACCATCCACCATGTATAGAAACATGACAAAGGGAATAACATGAATAATGTTTAATTGGATGTTGAGAATAAAGACTAGAAAACTTTTGGTGGCTTTATCTATTCCATTTGGCAGACGTTTTTCTTATTTAGAGTTAACCCCAATGGCTATAAGATGGTAAGGATATTCTTTGGCCTCTAGTGCTCTACATTTATTAATGTCTCTGCTCTCTTTAAGAACAGTTATATATGTATATAAACAATTTGGGTGAGAATTCAGGTGACACAATTGATAAGTTTGCAGATGACACCAACATTGGTGGGACAGTAGACAATGAAAAAGATTATCTAAGGTTGATCAACTGGTAAAGTGGGCAAAGGAATGACAGATGAAGTTTGTCAGCTAAGTGTGAAGTGATTCATTTTGATAAGTTAAACCCCGGAAGGACTTATACAGTAAATGACAGAGTCGTGGAGAGTGTTGTAGAATGGAGAGACCTGGGGGTATATATGAGATTGGTGACACAGATAGACAAGGTGGTGAAGAAGCTGTATGACATACTTTTCTTCGTTGGATGGGGCATCGAGTACAAGAGTTGGAATGCCGTGTTACAGCTGTATGGGACGTTGGTGAGACTGCACCTGGAATATTATGTTCGGTTCTGGTCACTATACTATAAGAAATGTGGTTATTTTAAAGAGCCCATAGTAAACATTCATAATGCTGTTTGTGGAACTGGAGGGCTTGAGTTATAAGGAGAGCCTAGGTAGACTGGGACTGTTTACCCTGGAACTATGCAGTCTAAAACTAAAGGCCATAGGTTTGAGGTGTGAAAAAAGGGTCTAAAGGGGAGACAAGGAGAATAATTTTCACGTAAAGGGTGGTGGGTATATGGAACAAGCTGCTGGTGAAGTGGTGCAGGTGGGTACAATTACAATATTCAACACATTTGGACAAATTTATGGATAAGAAATGTTTAGAGAGATGTGGGCCAAATGAAAGGAAGTTGAACTAGCTCAGGAAGTCATCTCAGTCAGCATATTCAAGGTGGTCCAAAGGGCCTGCTTCCTCTAAGTGTCCATGGCTCTAATTGCTACTCAACATTTAACTATACATTCCTATTCAGTTAGCTCCCAGCAATAGATCCAATCCACCTTAGAGCTCATAGTGAATATAATTAGGTTGAGTCCTAGTGGACTAGATCATTCCTAAAACATAAGCAGAAAGTTCACAGACTGAGCATTTGGAATCTCACATTAAGTTATCATTATTTGAACAGTGATTTACCTGCAAAATAGAGTGCACTGGCCTACTTCAGCACGCCAGGCATGTCATTAATGGTAGTCCCTATGAGTTCTCCACCACTTTGATAATAAGTTAAATTTCTGATGGAGTGAAATAGGTTTTTTCATTCCTCACATAATAATGCAGCTGCCACCAATAGCATACGCAAAGGAATTGTTCAATATATTTGTGAGGTATGCATTCTTTTGAAAGAATGTAAGTCAATGACGCATTTCTTTAAAAATAATTATGTCTGTCTTTGACAGCTGCCAATTCCTTTCTAAATTATTAATTTAATCTTTAGTTAAATCATAGAAAACCATATTCCTAGGGACAAGAAGAATTTGCAGGAAGTGACACCACATCCTCAGTAGCTTCCAGGACGGCTGTGCAGCCGTTTGCAGAGACAGCTAATTCCATGTCATAAACTGACTTTAGTCCTTGGGAGGCAGATTTTTCCGATTTTCACTTGCAGGTGCTGCATTAGAAGCTGTTGAATTCCTCAAAGGAAATCCTTAAGGAAATGCTTCAGCGCACGATTTAATGTTTCCAAAAGAGTCACTGATCAAGAATGTCATCCTGCTATGTCCGATGCCACAGATGTTGTCACTGTCAACACACTCTGGAAGATCCTCAGAATATATTTAATTAGATTTTACTGGACGTTATCTTGCATTAAACGTTATTCCCTTTATCCTGTATCTGTACACTGTGGACAGCTTGATTGTAGCCATGTATTGTCTTTCTGCTGACTGGATAGCACACAACAAACGCTTTTCACTGTACCTCGGTACACATGACAGTAAACTAAACTAAACTAAACTAAAGCTTATATTTCATGCACCTCAAAGCTTCTCTTCTGCCTGTTAACTATTTTTGAAATTATGTTACTTATTCACCAAATTAAAAAAGTGTTGAAGATTGTATTTATGAAAATGTTGCAGTTATTATAGAGCTGCTGCCTCACAATGCCAGGTACCCGGGTTTAATCCTGATCTCAGGTGCTCTCTGTGTGGAGTTTGCATGTTCTCCCTGTGACCCCATGGGTTCCATTTGAGTCCTCCGGTTTACTCCCACATCCTAAAAGCGTGTGGGTTTGTAGGTTGATTGGCCTCTAAATTGCCCCTCGTGTGCAGGGAGTAGATGAGAAAGTGGGACAACATAGAATCTGTGTGAAGGGGTGAGCAGTGGTCGGCGTGGACTCGGTGGGCCAAGGGGGTCTGTTTCCATGCAGTATCTCTAAACTAAACATTCTCCCCAAGCACAAGGTCCTGTAAAGTAACTGATCCTACAAAGACACCAACAGGGAAATATTATCCAGTTAGCTGGTTACATAAAGACTTTATATTGCATTTATTTTCTTTCTTCTCATGGGTAGATTTTAATCTATTTAAGTACATTAAAGGCAGCCTAAATATAGCAGAAAGCAACGTGGTTCAAGAGTATTGCATGTTCATGCTTTGACCTTGTCTGTTAGACTGTAGACTCAAATGAGTGTTGTTGATCACAATCACTGCTGGTATTCCTCCCTGCTGAAGATATAGAACATTTATTACCACTAATAGATATATCTCCCTGCAAGTCAGAGAGCTGATGACAAGATATAGTGCCATTTCTTTCCTGATGACCCAAGTTAAATGTCAGAACACCCAAGAGCACACTAAGGAGTTTTTTTCCCATCCCTTTTGGCACAATCCAAGTATGTTTGCAATCTGTAGGAGTGTAGTTGAATATTTTTCTTCAGGAGTTTTGTACAATGCCTGTTTGTCCATTGGCACATGTGATTCTGAACTGATCTTAAATCCGTGCACATAGAAGATAAGAAAGGCTAAAATATAGAAATCAAATAATTGGAAAGTCACTGAGGCACTGTGGCGCAGCGGTAGAGCTGCTGCCTCACAGCGCTAGAGATCCAGGTCCGATCCTGACCTCAGGTGATGTCTGTGTGGAGTTTGCATGTTCTTCCTCTGACCGTGGGGTTTCTTCCGGGTTCTCTGGCTTCCTCCTGCATCGCAAAGATATGTCGGTTTGTTGGGTTAATTGGCTTCTGTAAAGTGTACTTTCTGTATAGGATGAGAAAGTAGAATAACATAGAACTAGTGTATGGGGTGATCAATGGTCGGCGTGGACTCGGTGGACTGAAGGGCCTGTTTCTATGTTGCATTTCCAAGCTAAACTAAACTTCAAATAAGTAAAATGGCCAAGAATAGTTACTCCTGTTGCTCAACTGCTGCAGAGGGGAGGCTGAATTCTTTCTTTAAAGTTTATGTAGGGATTTCCAGGGTCCTCAGTTGAAATTTTACCTGGACTTAACCAAAGTAATTGCATCAGGCAGCAGACCCAGGAAACTCAAGCATGATTCTCTCCAGAGCTATTATGAAGTACGTCACTGTCTTAAGCAAAGCAACAGCACTTTGAAGAAATTCCAGAACCTTTGGCTACTTTTTCAAACAATAACATAACTATTTTCAGAAACTGCAAAACAGACCAGGGTTTCCGTTTTGCCTGAAGTCAACTACGCCAGGCCAAAAAAACTGAAAAATTATATTGAGCGCAATTTGTATTTCCATGATTTATTGAAATAGGTTAAAAAACATTACACAGATGCTGGCCCCACCTACAAAAACTGGCCGTGACCCCAGAATGAATTCCACTCTTTTACAGGCTTTCAGGGAAGCATTTAACAACAAACCATTTTATTAAGCAGTAAGGGTTTGAACAAATAACTTTAACTGAGATCCCACCAAATGAATAGTAGTTTTAGTTTAAATTAATTTAGAGTTACAGAATTGAGGTGGTGGAACTTAATGGATCAAGCAGCATTTGCGTGGAGAAAAAAATTGTCGACCTTCTCCACCCCCCCCCCCCCCACCCCACCCCAGAGATGCTGCTCCACCCACTGAGATCCTCCAGCAGATTGCTTGTTGCTCCAGATTCCAGCCTTCTCTTAAAATTACTTATTTTTTGCAATAAAACCAATAATCAAACTGCACTAGATTATTACTCTTAAATTTGTCAAAGAATAATTGAAAAATATCCAACTTAAAATAACTTGAGACAGATGTTTAGACTATTAAGTGAAACCACACTATAGATGTGTCTTTGATTTATTAATGTCTCATTGGTGCCAAATATGTGAATCTACTGCATTCTAAGCTTGGCCTTGTGATTAGCCCAGTCTTTGTGTTATACACGCCCGGATGTTTCACATCCAGATTCTGATCTTTTCTAAGGTCAATGCTTAAAGTTAAGACATAACAATTGACCTCGATGCACCTAAAGTGTAGAGGGGAGAGAAATCACTCCATGACTCTACTCTTTATCAATGTGCTCTTTTAATGTGCATGTGGTGTTGCCCAAGGACAGAAGTGGTATTTCATCTACAGCTGAACCCTGTTGCTTTTTCCTGAGCAAGGTCACACATTAAATTAATCACAATCAAAACAGCAATATGATCAAGTCCAGCACAAATACATACCTCCAGGAAAACGGATAGAAGTATTGAAATCAATGAAGTTTTTATGACATTTCAATCATTGGAGTTCAAAAGAAGAAATCTTTGCGTTAGATACTTGAACTGTGAGGGATCATTTCTATAAAGGATGTTTCTGCTGGTAATTGTGTACATTTATTGCTGGGACATTATTTCAAACAATTGTATATCAGCTTACTATATTAAATCACCCAGATGTAAGTCGTCGTGTTTACTGCTCAAACTTGCAGTGAGTCATTTGATCTTTCAAACAGCAAGTGAGTTGTTACACTGATAGTGGGGAAGGGCAGTGAATGTCATGTTTTATAAAGCAGAACCTTTTGTTTTAACACTACACCAAGTTCAAATCGGATTCATTGACACTAAAGCAAGCCATAGCCATATCAGGCAAATTAAATTCCTGAAGTTACCAGAACCTCTAATGTGATAGCAAGTGGAAACAACTCTATGAAATGCATCAACAGCACAAAATATGTGCCTAAATTTAAAGCAGCATACAATAAAGAATATACTCAAGGACATGCAGTGCCACATGGTGATGAATAGAGGATGGAAAATAGGAATAGGAAGAAAGTCATACAGTTTGTTTCATAATTTTTGTTAAATTTGTCCCTTAACTCTATCCCTTCCCAATTTACCATAGTGTAGCATTGGAATAAATGTAAAATTATTGGAAACTATTATGAGCATTAATATAGTATTTATTGTCACCCAAGATGTGTAAGAACACTTGAGGTTTTCATGTTGTCTTTTTTCTGAAATTGCTGGTTGAATTCAAATTATGTTAATTGTTTGTAATTTAACAGTTTAATTCAGCACTATGCAATGAGCAGACCGAATATAGAATGAGCATTGATGACTAATGATGCCTTGGAGCTTTTGAGAAGTTAATTTATTGAAACATATTGATCTTGAAATTTAATAGGGTAAATGCTGGAAGTTTGTTTCCTCGTGAGGGGAATCTAGAATTAGAGGACAGAGACTCGTGATAAGGGGGCAACAGTCAGAACCCTTTTCCCAGGTTGGAAATGTCCAACCACTAGAGGGCATAGCTATAAGGCGAGAAGGGGAATGTTTCATGGAGATGTGTAGGGCAAGTATTTTACACAGAGTGGTGGTGGGGGGGGGGGGGGGGGCTAGAATGCATTGCCAGGGTGGTGATGGGGGCAGATACAACAGTGGCATTAAAAAGGCTTTTTGATAGTCACATAGAAGTGCAGGGAATAGAGGGATATGGATCATGTACAGGCAGATGAGATCAATTTAACTTGGTATCAAACATTGGGGACTGAAAGCCTGTGCTGTACTGTTCGATGTCTATGTCTATGTTCAATGGCACATCCATTGGAGACTGAGATAAAGAGGAATTTATTCTCTCAAAATATTATGCTTGTTTGGAATTTTCTACCTCAAAACACTGTGTAGGATGAGCCATTAAGTATATTCAACTTTGAGAGAAATGTTTAGGTGACTGAAGGTTTATGAGGACCAGGCAGGGAAGTGGAAATGAGGTTGAGATCAGTTCAGCCACTGCCTTATCAAAAGGAGGAGCAGATGTGAGGTATGGTCAACTCCAGCACCTAAGTTGCTTTCTTTCTTTTTTCGGGGGGGGACACGGTGGTATCAGATTATACTTGTGAAGTGAATTTAATAGGTTACCATCAAGATTTATTCTAAGTGGGACAATGATTTTTTGCTTAAGTTGAAAATAATTGAAATTTTCAACATAGCGTAAAAATCATTCATATTAAAATGAAAAGGATGAAAATAAGATTGATCAAGTGGCACCAATTAGGTGGCACAGGGCATATACATTGAAAGAGAGAAGGAAAATTTAGCACAATCCTAAGAAAAAATGAATTAGAAGACATGGTGAATATCGGTGGAACGTTAATATGGAAATATCATCCTTTTGTCCTCGGTGAAACAGAAATATTTTCTTGAGTTTTTTCCACATACCTGCCTAAGATTGTCTGCAGTATTAATAGAGTCATAACAGAAAGCGTGAGAAATTGATTTTTTCTGGGCTAGAGAGATTTTGGTTACAAAATTCAGCCTTGTAGCATCCAGTGTCTTGTGTTATGGGTATTATGTTGATTCCAATACAGTGCCTGATGTGGGTCAGAGTATTCACAATGTAAGCTACGCTAGCTGCCAAATGTGTAAGAGTGTTCGCATCTGCATGACCAAATCCTGCCAGAACTGTGCAGAATAAATGAAGGGTTGAATGATTTGCACTGGCTGCTGTGAGTGGATTTAGTGTTGTTTGAGTTATTTATGTTGATAAAGTCTACAGGGAATGGTGTGGCAGGGATTGATAGATATTGTCTTAGCCTCAAACTGTTAGTTTAGTTTAATTTAGTTTGGAGATGCAGGGTGGAAACAGGCACTTGGACCCACCGAGTCGTTCCAACCAACGATTCCCCTGTACACTTGTTCTGCCCTACACACTAGGGACAATTTTACAGAAGCCAATTAATCTACAAACCTGCACATCATTGGAATGTGGGAGGAAACCAGAGCACCTGAAGTAAATCCACGTGGTCACAGGGAGAATGTACAATTTCCATATAGACAGCACCCGTGGTCAGGATTGAACATGTGTCTCTGGCGCTGTAAGTTAGCAGATCTACTGCAGTGCCACTGTGCCGTCCTTCTATGCAAATCAATTGCTCCCTATCAACGATGTATAACCACCTTGGAGCATGGCATGCTGCGAGATAGGGCATGTGGTGCAAGATAAAATGCTGCATGCAGAAGAAGTGGCAGAAGGAAGTTATAGCAGGAAGTTATATCCATCCAAGATGTTCAGAGCGGTTTTGCAACCGGAGCATCTCTGTTTCAGTGAAGGCAGCCCCACTGAAATGTGCGAGATCATTTGGCACTAAACCTTTAGCCCACAGGATCCTTCCAGACTGAGGCAGCAAATGCTAACAACAGTTCAGAGTTTGTTGTCGGCTCACACAGAAGGAAGGTCCCTGAATCGCTGCATATTTCAAGACAGAGTACAGTATGTTTTCTTCAGTCTTGCCAGTTGCGGACAAAGCAACCAAATGGCTTCACAAAGATTGGAAGGTTTGCACAATGCAGGGTGCCACTGACTGTGCACACAGGCTGCCAAATGTCAACCATGGTGAACTGCAACCAGAACTCTCTCAACTGTTGTATGAATGGTGTATGATCAAAGGTAGTGCATCATGCAGCTAACTCCCAGTGACCTTACAGAACACATTCTGGAGTGCCTGATGTGTCTGATACATTTCAGTAGCTGTGGCAAACCAAGCATTGGGTACAAGGTATATATCACTTCTGCCAACAGTGCTTCTTTTAACTCCTGTACCTGCCTTGTAGGAAGCCTGCACATAACAAAATATACAATCTCTTCTGGATTGCTATGGCATTTTGCCACCCACTTTGAATGGTGAAAATCCTCAGCTGTGATGGCTCCATTCTATTCTTGCATGACAAAAACCTTAGTCAACCTTATGCAGCACCAACATGTTGGGTGACTTTAGCATGCCACAATGGAAGCTGAGACATTGGGTCCACATGCTCCCACTCTTGTGCTGGGAATGATAGACTAAGTACTGGGGGAACTCTGCAAGTCAGGCAGCATCTGTGGTGAGAATGGACAGACTGTGATTCCACAGATGCTGCCTTTCGGCCATTTGAGTCTCTTCCACTATTCAATCATAGCTATCTATTTTTCCCTCTCAACCCCATTTTCCTGCCCTCTTCCCGTAACCTTTGAAGCCCTTAATCAAGAACTTATCAAACTCCATTTTACAAATACCCAGTGTCTTGGCCTCTACAGCTGACTGTGGCAATGAATTTCACAGATTCACCAGCCTCTGGCTAAAGAAATTCTTCCTTATCTCCATTCTCAAGGTGCGTCCTTTCATCCTGAGGCTGTGCCCTCTGGTTCTAGACCCTCCCATTACTGGAAACATCCTTCCCATGTCCATTCTATCCAGGCCTTTTGTTATTTGAAGGCCAGGTAACATATCCTTTCTTTGCATATTTGATATATTTGTTTGACGTTAATCAATGACCTAATCACTGTCTTTAAAACTGTAAAAGGATCCAAGAGGGTATTTGCAGAGAAATTATCTCTTCTGGTGCCAGAATCCAGAAAAAAAGAGTTCAGTCATAAAATTAATTTGGACCACTTAGGAATGAAATCAGGAAGGATATTTTTCATGCAAAACGATTTGAAATTGGCACTCTGCCATTATAAGGCTATGATTGCCAAGTCAACTGAAATCTTCAAGACAGCAATAGATATTTCTGTTAGCTGAAGTTTTAGCTATCTTAGCTGAACTTTTCAAGGAGCAAGGATCATGGAAAAGCATTTTGTGGCACAGATCAGCTAATATCTGATTGCCTGAGAGAACAGACCTACTCGAGCAAAATTGATCTACTGACATCCCTTTGAAAAGATATCACGGTACCTTTTACTACCGCGCTGAAAACGTTGATGTAGTTCTCCCTTGGTTCTGTAGAGATACATTAGCCTAGATTGTAGATTTAAGGCATGGAACATGGGTTGAATCCAGCATCATCTGAAGTGTGTCTGCTACTAACTGAACCAACCCCAATTCAATGGAAAGAAAAGACAGCGAGAAAGGAATAGCATTGAAATTCCAGAACTCAGACCCTGTCAGACACGACAGAAAGGATATCTCACATTTCTGTTCAATACAAATCTGCCTCTCTGAAACAAACAGGACACTGGAAGGAGATAGTGTCAGTGGTGTAGATCCAGATGAGGCTGAGAGTCAGTTCAGTGATCAGGTAAGTTGCCAGGGTTTGGGGCTAGATGGTGGTGGTGTCATGGGGCAAGACAAGGTATCAGTGAATAAAGTGAGTAGTCCTGAGACCATTGGAAGGACTAAGAACAAGATCATAGACAGGGATGGGGTTGTTAGCATTCGGATGGGAGGATGAGGAGGAGAGGTTTAGTGGAAATAAAGGCCATCTTGATTTCTGGGGTTCATTGTTCTCAATCAGTTGAAGATCAGAGGCCAGGATCCATCAGAAGGTTAAAGGTTGAGGCTAAAGGTCAGCATTGGAGAATCAGTGGGGGGATGGGCAGATCACAGGTTCAAAACAATGTTGGGAGGAAGGTCTGGAACGATAACAGGTAAATATGGAATTTACTTCTATGAAGCTTCAGACCAGCACCACATTGTGAAGTCTTATTTGTCCAAGGAATGCCCATTGATAGTCACTCCCAATAGAGCTTGGTCCTCTTTCTCCATTATTGTTAGAAATGCATGGGGAATAATCAAATGTAATGGATGCCTGGTGTACTGTATTGGTTGGGTTTCTGGCGTGACTTGGGTTAACCTGCCGATGTTGTTATTATGTTATACTCTATGTTCAATCATTTGGCACTGAAATAATCTCTAGGTACATGTGAACAAAGGACAGAAAAAATAAATTAAATAGTAAAAGCAAGATGTGGATTTGTATGATGCATGAAGTTTAGAGGAAATTGTAAGTGGTGTTTGTACTGGATGTTTTAAGCAGAAACTCAATTTTTAGGAACAATTCCTGGCATGTGATAGGAATGTAGAAAGCAGTAAATTAAAGCTTTTATGAGGTTTCAATGTTTCAAACTTATTGAGATGTTTGGCAGTCTTACACATGTAGTGAAAGGAGGGATTTGAACATAGTGCAGTAAGTTTTAATAGAACACGAATAATTAACACTATAACTGTGGAGGCCTTGAAATTCTTCCAGTCACTCAGTGTTTTTGTGCACGGTATAATTAACTTTTATTGAATTCATGTGTAATGACTTCTGCGAATTTGTTGTGGATCCACCATACCTGTGAAATGCATATGTAGTGGGACCACCAGTCACACACAGTGATGTTAAATAATGTGCAATACAACTTCTCACATCATGCAAAGTTAGAATGTACATATGAAGACCACAAAACAGCACATACCTTGCACACTGAAGAAAGCCTTAACTAGAACATTGAATCCTATCTTACTCTTAGGTAAAGGACCTCACTGGTTCTTTCAAGGCAACAAAAATAGTGTGTGGAAAAAAAGGCTTACGGTACGCTTGCCTTCATCAGTTAGTACATCTAGTAAAAGATTCAGGAAGTCATGTTGCAGCTTATGAAACATTGGTTAGGCCACATTTGGAGTTTCTATTCATTTCTGGTCAACCTTTTATAGGAAGTTCATAATTGTAATTTATTAGCCAAGTATGTTTTGCAACATACGAGGAATTTGGTTTACCAAACAGTCATACCAAAAAAGCAACAAGCCACACAACTACATAAAAAGTTACATAAACATCCAGCCGGCGAGTGAGCTCTCTCATCGGGGTGGTTTAAGCTCCCGCATCGGGGTGGTCGAAACCTCCTGCGGCTTGGAGTTCCTGAAGTCGGTCCCTAACCAGAGACAGTGAGCTTCACGATGTTAAAGTCCGCAGCTCTCGCAGGTTGGAGCACCAAAGGCCGACCCCTGGCAAAGGGATCGCCCGCTCCGAGATGGTAAGTCCTCAGGCTCCTCGGTTTTGGAGCTCTAGAAGTCCCAGCAAGAGCCCGCCAACGCCATGATGTTAGGCCACAGTGCGGACGGAGATACAACATGGTAAAAATGACATCTCCGTTGAGAAAAGAGATAAGAAAAGTTTCCCCCACCCCCCCCCACCAACCCCACATAATACAAAACTAAAGATAAGCTAAAGGATGCTTTGGAAAGCGTGCAGATGAGGTTTACCAGAATGCTGCCTAGAATAGAGGTTATTAACTATCAGGAGAGGTTGGACAATTTTGGATTGTTTTCTCTGGAACGTCGGAGGCTGAATGACAACATTGTCAGGGGTGGTAGTGGAACCATATACGATAGTAACATTTAAGGGGCTTTTAGGTAGGTACATGAATATGCACGATTGAGGCAAATGAGTCACATGCAGACTCAGGAGATTAGCTTAACTGGGCATTATTGTCAGCACACTTATTGTGGACCGAAGGGCCTGTTGCTGTTCCATACATTTCTATGTTCCATGTTCTACAGTCCATTTCCAGGGAGTTGGAGTCATCCATATCTTTCAAGGGCTACCTTTATTACTTTTCTTACAGTTCACTTCTTTCAGTTCTTTCTCCTGCTGCCAATGTCATGTCTCTTCCACTGACCAACTTTACAGGCGTTATATGATTTACGAGGCTTTTAAATTCTTTTCTTCAATGTCTTTATTCCAGTTTACCATCTATCATTCTTTTTAACACACCAATTGAATCTGCAATGGTCACAGCACATAGAAAACTCATTCATAATACAGCCAGACTATCCATCTATGCAAACTGATGGGCATTAAGCATGTGATTTTCCTTCCCCATTCTTCAATTATCCATAATTCACCTATAAACCAAAATGCTAAAGAACACAGCTGCCCAAGTGTGTTTCTCTACAGAAACTAGAGGGATTCACTTTGCCTTTTGCATTAGAATGGAATATAGATGTGAATAAAAAGCAGAAATTTAAAGCTTTTATGAAATGTCCAGGTTTCAAACCTATTGAGTCTATGTTCAGAAATAGTAATTTGGGGATCTGCAATTTGCAAGGCGATAGAAGGATATAAATTATGAGAGGCGTAATGAGGGTAGAAAGTCAGAGCCTTTTTCCCACCGTGGAAATGTTAAAAATAGGAGGGCAAACCTTTAAGGGAAGAGGTGCAAAGTTTAACAGAGATATGTGGGGTGTGTTTCTTGCACAGAGAGTGGTGGGTAGCTGGAACGTGCTGTCAGCGGTGCTAGTGGATGCAGATACAATAGTGGCATTTGGAAGGTTTTACATAGGCACTTGGCTGTGCCAATATTGGAAGGCTGCAGATCATGTACAGGCAGATGAGATTAGTGTAAAGAAGGGTCTCGACCCAAAACGTTGCCATTGAGTGTCCATAATCCCTTGAATGGTTACAGGCCTTCTGAAAATCCAAATACACCAGTTTCACCAATTCACGTTTATCTAATCTGCTGTTTACAAACTCAAAAGACTAATAGGTTTGTCAAACACAACTTCTCTTTCATAAATCCTGAACAATACAATAATAATTGTAATGAATAAATGCCCTACTACATCCTTAACCACAGATTCCAGCCTTTACCCTGCAACTGATGTCAGGCTAACTGATCCATAGTTCCTTGTTTTCTCTCTCTCTCCTTCCTTAAGTAGTACAGTTACAATTATATCTCACATTGTGAGAACCATTTTGGAGTGAGTGGAACTTTGGAAGATGACATTTACCTCCTCCAAAGACCTGGGTTATAGGTCATCAGGTTTTGATAATTTATAATTCATGAAGCTGAATATTATTAGAATAGTTATGTTTGCATATTGACACAAAAAGCTGGAGTAACTCAACGGGTCAGACAGCATCACTGGAGATGCCGAAACATCACCTATTCCTTTTCTCCAGAGATGCTGTGTGACCCATTGAGTTACTCCCAGCTTTTTGTGTCTAGCTTCGGCAGATGAGATTAGTTTTATTTTTTATTTTTTATTTTTAAATTTTTTTTTATTAGAAGTACATTAAATTGCAACCAATTACATTAGTACTCGTCACATATATCTTATTACAATTAATGTACTCCGTTTATTTTTTACACTAATAAAGGGAAAGGATGAGATTGAGAGAAAGGAGAAAGTGAAGGAAAAAAGTGAAAGTATAAAAAACGTGACAACAAAAAAGAACAAAGACCCTATAAGAAAGAAATAAAAAATAAAAAAGAGTTAAGAAATAGACCCTAAAAAAGAAGAAAAAAGAGAAAGAGGGAAAAGAGAAAAACAAATACTTTGTTGTAAGCATCACGCAAATGGGATATACCAACTCTCCAGCTTTCATCCCCCCTTAGCTGACCTCAGTTTTTTTTTAAGTACTTTTGCACCCTATACTTGTAATAATTCTATAAATGCAGACCACGTCAGGTGGAAGTGATCTGGTTTACCTGCCAGGAGGAGTCTTATCTCTTCTAGTAGTAATGTTTCGAACATATTTGAAATCCACATGTTTATAGTTGGTATTGGAGCGTTTTTCCAGAATTTTAGTATTAACTTTTTTCCAGTTATTAACCCATAGTCTATTAATTTCTTTTGGAACACATTTAGTTCTGGACTATCTTCCGTTGTTCCGAAGATAATCCATTCTGCTTTGGGTATCAGTTTTATTTTTAATAATTTTGTAAAGATTTCAAAAATTTCAATCCAAAATTTTTGAATTTTTATACAGAAAACAAATGAGTGCGCTATAGTAGCTTCTTGAGATTGACATTTATCACAAATGGATGAGACATTTGGGAAAATTTTATTGATTTTAGTTTTGGAATAATATAATCTATGTAAAATTTTAAATTGTATTAAAGTGTGTCTTACATTAATCAAACATTTATGCACGTTTAATAAATGTTCATTCCACCTTTCCTTTGAGATTTTAATAGCTAATTCTTGTTCCCAGTCTCTTCTAATACCTTCCGTAGATGATATTTCTACATTTAAGATAATATTATACAAATATGATATTAAGTTTGCGGATTCAGCTTTTATCTGCATTGCTTCATCCAATACATCTGCTGGGCTATTATAATGATCTTTTGTATATTTTTTCAAATAGTCACATATTTGAAAATATTTAAATTATTGATTATTTCCCAGTTTATATTTTATTTGTAATTGTTGGAATGATAGTAATTTTCCAGTTTCATACAAGTCACCGAACGTTTTAATTCCTAGTCTATCCCATTGTATGAAAGATTTGTCTGTAATAGAGGGATTAAACGAAGGGTTATTAACTATGGGAGATAAAAGCGATAAATTTCTTAATTTTAAATTTTGTTTTATTTGTTTCCAAGTTCTGATTGTACTATGTATAATTGGGTTTTTGTTATAATTTATGTTATTCAGTTTCATTGGAGAGAGGAGGATCGCTCCAATGTTTCCAGAGGAGCAGTCCTCTCTCTCCATTACAATCCAGTCCACTTGCTGGGCAGAGTTGTCCATCAGTTGAATCATATTTTTAATATTTACTGACCAATAATAATACATGACGTTAGGGAGTGCTAAGCCCCCTAATATTTTAGCTTTGTTCAAGTGTGTTCTTTGTATTCTATGTGATTTATAGTCCCATATAAAATTAGTAATGTCTGAATCCAGTTTAAAAAAAAACTTCTTTGGTAGGTATATAGGAATCGATTGAAATAGGTATAAAATTTGTGGTAAGAAGATAATTTTTATTGCATTTATTCGGCCTATTAAAGACATCGGGAGCGTTTTCCAAAATTTAATTAGTGTATTTAATTTATTACGTAAATGATCAAAATTTGCTTTAAACATGCCTTGATATGTTCTAGTGATTTCGATACCCAAGTATTTAAATTTTTCTGTAGCTATTTTAAAAGGGAATTTTAAAAGATGTGTTGAGTCTTTCGGTTTTATTGACATAATTTCACTTTTATTCCAATTTATTCTGTATCCAGAAAAAGATCCAAAGTCCTCAATTAAATTTAATATATTTGGTATAGTAATTTGAGGTTTTGTAATGTACAATAATATATCATCCGCGTATAAAGATATTTTATTATTTGAATATTTAGTATTATACCCATGGATATCTGGATGTGTTCTAATTTTTTCTGCTAACGGTTCAATTATGAGAGCAAACAACTGTGGTGATAATGAGCATCCTTGTCTATTTCCCCTTGATAGTTGAAATTTCGAGGATAATATGTTATTAGTTAATATTCTAGCTGTAGGTTTATTATATAATAGTTTAATCCATAAAATAAAATTCTCTCCCAGTTGGAATATTTGTAGTACTTTATCCATATAATTCCATTCTACTTGGTCAAATGCTTTTTCAGCGCCCAGCGAAATAATTGATAATTCTTGTTCTTCAGATTTATGTGAGTGCATTATATTGAGTAGACGTCTCATATTATTAGATGAATATCTCTTAGGGATAAACCCCGTCTGATCTGGGTTTAATAGTTTACTAATATATTTACTTAATCTTCTAGCTAATGTTTTCGCTAATATTTTTTGAACTGTATTTAACAATGCTATAGCTCTATATGAACCCGGTTCTTCTATATCTTTGTCTTTTTTAAATATTAGTGTGATCGTTGATTCAGCTAATGTATCAGGTAATATTTGTTTTTTAAAAGCATATTGGTTCATTTTTTGTAATCGTGGTATAATTTTGTCATAGAAGCTTTTATAAAATTCATTAGTAAATCCATCAGGACCTGGTGTTTTTCCATTCTTTAATGAGTTTATTGTATCTTCTAATTCCTTAATTGAGATTTGTGCACCCAATTCCTCTTGTTCCTGCAACTCTAACTTTGGAAGATTACAATTATCCAAAAACTCTGTAATTTTATTGCAGTTGTCGTTTTAGATGTATACAAATTGTCATAAAATTGCGCAAATCTTTTATTAATATCCTTCGGTATGGTTAATAATTCCCCTCTATCTGACTTAATCTTTGGGATCGTATGTTCTTTTTCTCATTTTTTTTAGATGGCGAGCCAAAGGTTTATGCGGTTTATCCCCAAATTCAAAGTGCTCCTGTTTTGTAATTTGGAAAAGTCTTATAAGTTTGGCTGATAATAGTTTATTTAATTTAAATTTCAAAACTATGATTTTATTATGTTTATCTATTGATGGATCTTTAGCATTATCTATATCCATTTGTCTAATAAGTTCTTCTAACTGTCTTTGTTCATTCTTATTCTTTTTATTTTGAAAAGCTTGATATGAAATTATAATACCTCTAATGTATGCTTTAAAATATTCCCATAATACAGTAGGCGATATATCTGGAGTGTCATTTATTTCAAAAAAGGCGTCCATTTGTTCTTTTAAATATATACTCACTTGCGGATCTTTTAGGATTTGAGAATTAAATCTCCGAAACGGTTTATTCTTAGACATTCCTTCCAGTTTTAAAAAGAAAGTTAGTGGTGAATGGTCTGAAATCGAATTTGTATGGTATGTTGGGTTCAAAGTGTGAGGGATTAATTTTGTGTCCACCAGGAAATAATCTATACGTGAGTATGTTTTATGTACCATTGAATAAAATGAGTATTCCCTGCCAGTTGGATTAGCAATTCTCCAAACATCTGCTACATTGTCCTTTGTCCTTTGTCCTTTGTCCTTTGTCCTTTGTCCTTTGTCCTTTGTCCTTTGTCCTATATTAGTATTGTTTATATAAGTATTTAAAAGTTCACCGGTTTTAGATTTCGTATTCACTCTCTGTTTTTGGCTTGATTTGTCTAAATACGGATCTAAAACACAGTTAAAGTCTCCTCCTATTATAACATTTTGATAATTAAACTCTGCGATTATGTTCAGAATTTTATTGAAAAAATGAGGGTTGTCAAAGTTAGGCGCGTATATATTTACCAAAGTAATTGGAGTATCATGAATTTCTCCGTTAACTATTAAATATCTCCCTTCAATGTCTGTTATGGTATTCTTTGCTTTGAATGGTATACCTTTTCTAATAATGATTGACGTACCTCTGGATTTCGAAGTATATGAAGAATGGTATGTTTGACCTATCCATTTCGCCCTCAACCTAGCTTGATCATGAGATTTTAGATGAGTTTCTTGTAAGAAGATAATGTCAGAGTTGTACAGTTTCAGCTGAGCTAGTATCTTACCCCTTTTAATAGGTTCGTTAATACCTCTTATATTCCAACTACAGAATGAGACTCCTCCTAGGTTCTTTTGTTTAGCATCTTGCATTTTGAATAATTATAGTACCTTTAAATCTTGTGGTGCATCCATATCCCAGGTCTTTGGGTATTGGGGGAACCTTTGAATTCTAAGTTTTGTTGTCATATCCCTTTTACGCTTATCACTAAACACAAAACACAAACATGTGAGTTTATGTGAAATTAATTTAAAAAAATTTAAAAGTGAAAAAGTGAAAATACAGTGTCTAAAATAGTCGACACTCTAACAAGTGGCCCACCTGTAGGTGGGAGAAAACCTTGTTTCGACTTCCATTGTTGGTGTTAAACAAATAACTCCGCTCTCTTGGTTAATCATAACATATTAGAACGGGGCCTCACATTCAAATATATAATACAAATTTACCCTATATATTTCGTTATAACATATCATATATATATATCGCAATTTTAGCTACTAATTATTAAACAAATGATTTTAGCTTCAATAATAGTCAACTGTTGGTTGAAGGGGTTAACGAGATGCGCCCCTGGACCTAAGCCAGGTGCTCGTTTCTCATCCCCTCCTCCCAGTTATAGATAAGGTTTGGATTTAGTAAAAATTCATATTAGTTTTGTTAGTTCGTTATTTTTTATTTTTATTTGCGTCCGTTACTATTCTAATCTAACATTGATAACTTGTTAAATTGTTAGGTTGTTAATAGGATCAATTCTTACAATTGGATTTAATATTATTATCTATTAAACAATTAATGCTTCTGGTATATTCCATTCTTTTCAGTTCAGCTGTTTACTCGTTTGGAACACAGAATGTCCTTGATTCGAAATTCCACAGACAACAGTCTAGCCATCCTAAACAAAACACTGCTTGGTTTTAAGCTACCAAACCTCCATTAACCGTGGAATTCTAATTTAAAAAAAAGGATTAATTCATACTATTAATTTCTACTTTTCAACAATGCTCTGAGCATATTTGTATGCATCCTCCGGTTTTACAAATGACCTTTCAGAACCATTAAAAGAAATACGCATTTTGGCTGGATAAAAAACACCATATCTGACACCTTGTTTCCCTCTTAAAAGTTCTTTTGCCTTTCTGAATTGATTTCTCTTTTGCACAATTTCATACGGATAGTCCCTGAATATTTTGATAATGTCATTGTCCATCCGTAATTGCACTCCGTATTTAATTTTGCTCATCACATCTTCCAGTTCTAAAATGTCCCGAAATTTCACAATAATGTGTCGTGGGTGGTCTTTGCCAGCTTGAGATCTCGGTTGAAATCTTGGAACACGATGAGCCACTTCAATTTTCGGTTCTTTGGAGAGATTAAGCAGATGTTTAAGTAAGTCCATGGCAAACTCACGAACGTCCTTTCCCTCAGCTCCCTCTGAGACTCCAAGAATTCTCAAATTCTGGCGTCTAGGGCGAGCTTCCAGGTCCAGGCATTTGTCTGAGACTTTCCCCAGTTGAGTCATCATCTGTACTGAAGTTTGCTCATATTCTTGCTTCCTTTGATCATGTTCTTGCCTCATTTTCACCATGTCTTCAACCACTCGAGCCATATTTTTCTCCAATTCCGTAATTGTGGCCATACTTGCAGCTACTGTTTCAAGCACAGCCGTGAACCTGTCCGTAGTAATTTTTTCCATCTTATCCATTCTCCCCGATAGTCCATCTTTCACATCATCAATTTGTTTATTTATAGTGTCCAGTGAATCAGCCACCTTCTGATTACCAGCTTCAATAGCCTTCTGATTACCAGCATTCGAATCCTACATCATCTTTTCGATTTTTTCCATCATTTTTCCCATCAGAGTTTTATTTTCATCCAAAATTTCATCTTTCATATCTTTCGCTGATTTCTTCAAATCCTCAAATTCTTTGTCCTTAACCAGCTCTGTCTTAGATCTTGTATCCATTTCTGCAGCCACTTCAGAAACTTCAGAGGTAACTTTTCCTTCAGGCTTCTTCAGATTTTTCAGCAGCTTTTTAACTGATCTCTGAGGGCTCTTGGCTGGAGACAGTTTTCTCATTTAAAAGTCTTTAAACCACCGTTTAAAACATCGCGCTTACTGATGACGTCATCAGCCCGACGACCAGAAGCTCCGGTAAGGTTTTTAATCCAATTCCGACATGGATCCGTTTTTACACGAAAAATCGCGAAATGTTTCGAGAGCGGAGCTAGGTGCACGTCTGTTAATCTAACATGGCGCCACTGGAAGTCAGATGAGATTAGTTTGTCTTGCCATCAGACATTGTGGGTTGATGGACCTGTCGCTGTGCCACACTGTTCCACGTTCGACGTATCCAATACTTGCCATAATTCTAAAATTAGCTACGGTGGATGGATATTTCCATTGTTTGGTGCTCTTATCTAGTGCTAAGGCTTTTTATAAATGAATTTACTTATTAGTTGTGAAGCAACAATTAACTTCGAATTGGAAAACAAACAGTGTTAATCCCCTCAATCAGTAATACATTGCTGCACTGGAAAACTGACTGAGTTGTGTCAAACATCAGAGCGGAAATTATTTGTTAAAAGCTATACTCTTGGAATTGGATTCAACTTCCCATTTGCACAAATTTCCCATTTGCTCATATCACACAGAAGAATGGTTTGCCCAAAGTAGATCATACCAATCTCAAAACTGGCTCAATACTTCCATGCACAATTCTCCATTGTGCACCTGACATTTGTCCAGCTTCAAGCATGCACTTAATGGCCTCAGAATCACCACAACATACATTTCCTCCACTGTCAGTAGATGCTAAAGATCTTGAGGGCAGCCTGCAATCTTGTTGCTCATTGATGGGAAAACTAGAAGCACAATGTACAGGGATCGGAAAGGCCATGGTGATGATACTGATGTCTTAAACATGGTGTCTGGCATCCTCAGTTTCCACTTGCTACCACTGAGGTAAATGAGTCAGTGATGAGCCATTCACTGAGTGCCAGCTCTTTGTGCAAGTCATCTAGGGGGTAGCATGCAGCAATCAATGCCTTCTAGATCAGTAAACCTCCCGGGGTTTGGATCCAACTGCAGTTTGGGAATTGACCTGAGCAGTATTCACCTGGTGGGTGTTCAGACTTCCCCATGCTCCCCATCACCCCACTCCTTTCCCTGTCAGTGTGCTATCTCTTATCTCCTAAGCAGCCTTTTCTGCAGCGGTTGTGCAAATATCATGAGGAGAGTTCTTAAGGCTCGGACTTGTTTCCCTGCAGTCAGCATACCAACAACAAGGACATTGATTGCCCTGTAGGGAACTCAAAATTGAACCACATGGGACCTGAAGTAGTGCATGATTTTCTACAAACTATCAAAGTGGAACTTTTTGCCCAATTTTGTGAAAACTTTTTTCCAAAAAATTTACAAGCACCACAGTAGAAGAGGTCCATTTTCTCGACCTGTCTCACCATGAAAGCTCTGAGGAACTAAAGTACATTAGAAATTGGCTTTACTGCAGTATAATTGTGATTCACAGCTGCTGGAAATTGATGAATGGGAGAATGCCAGAGATACTTTGCATGTGACTGCCACATGCCTGCCTCAGGGTTCCTCCGTATGGTCCAGATGCAGATCAGATCCCTCGGTTTCCAATGTGTTGCCCACTCTCCAGGAAATGTGCTGCCTTCCCGTAACGAGAGAAGCAGAGAAACAATAATTGAGCTCAGCCTGCCATCGTGTCCATGAAATCCTTCAGAGTGCGAATTACTTTTGGATTTTAGTACCACCGCTGCAAGGACAAGCACAGTGTTAATTCTGCACCAATAGAATTAACCCCAAAACCAGTTTCTAGTGAATGACCAGTTACACAAAGTGAGAGAGAATTTCTGGGGAAGAGCATATGATTGGGTCCATCCAGCCAGCTCTTTCTTCAGCTAGTGTAATTCTTCATTTGACTAATTGCATTTCCTCTTTTCCATTCCCTATTAAACATCTATTTATTTTTTAAATGCCTCATTTGAGACTGCATCTACAATCTATTGATTAGGTGAATTCCAGCTTACAACCCTGTGTAAAGAACTGCTTTTCTGGATTTAATTGACAATGTGCCCACTTTAATATTACTTTCATTTGCTATTGGTTGCCTATTTTAGAGAAACAGTCCCTGCCTACCTTTTTATTTTCTATTCATCTAATTTTTCAATTCCAAAGGATATTGCACACATTTGCCCAGCGCTTCATCCCATGAATTATCTCGGTTGATGGCTTATACCAGGGAACAGATTTCATTTGGCACGTCCTGCACAGTGACATGGACTGAAACCTGTCCTTTTTTGCAAGGAAAATATTGAATGCGCATTCCACAACCCCATGGCGCCACCAAGTGCTTTACATCCAGTGAACTATTTTTGACTGAAGGTTGATTTTCCAGTATAGGAAATGCAGTAAATTGTCTGTATACAGCAAGGCTCCACAAGGTATCCAAATGTATCAACTGACTACACACATGTTTCCATTCATCTTCCCCATTCTCAGTTTCAGACCATTGCATGTTATTTTTTTTTCAGACCTGATATTGTTGTGTAATCTTTGCATCAAAGGGAAGACATACTTTTTTTTCCCGATTGACAGCATTCTTGTCTCTGAGTTAGAGGTCATTCATTTCAGATGAGCACAATATCTAGGATGCCTTTGAGGGACTAATGCATTGTTAGAGGTGCCGACTCTTTAGAATGAACCATTAAACCACATCTGGACTCTTGGGTAAAATGCTACTTTGAAAGCCAATATGTATCCCTTAACCAACACCTCTGAATAAAGATAATCCAGTGAAAATGTAAATACATCTCCCTGGGTTGGAAATATGAAAGAGTCACCCAGACATTCATTGCTTGCCAGTGGATTCTACAGAACATCCTACAGACTCTACAGAATGCCCTGACCATCCATCTGTTAATGTATCAAATGCAGGGAGGACCCTGATCAAAATTCACAAATCTCGTGCAACTTGTATGAAATCTATGATTTTAAACCACAGTGAGCAGAACTCACCTTTGTTCCAAGGATTTCGATTTTACCTTGTGATACAGCTTGGAAACAGGCCCATTGGCCCACTGATCCCACGCTGACCAACGAACACCCCGTACACTAGCACTATCCTACACACTGGGGACAACTTACTATTTACAGAAGCCAATTAACCTACAAACCTGTACGTCTTTGGAGTGTAGGAGGAAACCGAAGCATCTGGAGGAAACCCACACGATCAGAGGGAGAACATACAAACTCCGTACAGACAGCACCCATAATCAGGATCAAACTCAGGTCTCTGACACTGTAAGGCAACAACTTTACCACTGCACCAGTGGTTGCTACACTAGTGGTATGCTTTAGATGAAAAAATTAGCAGAGAACCTGCATATTGTCTCAGTTGGATGTTAAATGTCATATATCTTCAAGGGAGATATCCTGGGCATACTGACCAATATTTAACCAGCATAAGATATTTTCCTGAAAATTGGTTTGGTGTAATGTAAAGTTGATTCTATCTGTGAGGAAGGTCTATCAGTAATTTTCTTAGTTGCTCATAAGTAGTGTGTCTTTTTTTATTGTAATAGTTATAAAATATTCTCATTATCATTTGTTTCTGGCTCATTTGGTAGATCCTGTGGTTCAATTCTTGTAAGCAATGCTTGTGTGAAACAATGGGGAATATAACTAACAACGACAATCTTTTTACATTAAAAAATAATTTCCTTTGGTAGAGTATAATTTGCTGCATTCCTTACTTAATTTAACACTCACTTTCAAGTGGCAAATATTCTCTCCATTTTAGCCCAACTACATTAGGGTGTGGGATGTATGCGATCTCTTGTGTGCTTTACTCCCACTCCTTATGGATCACTTTTGGCTACGTAGTTTCAATTTACAAGGCGTTCTTCATTTTCACACTCAGTTCACCATAATTCGAGAAATTTTATCAATAATGACACTCTTTCTGGGCCTCTCCCTAATCGCAAATGGAATTGGGCGCCTTGCAAATGAATTGACATACAGTATTATCTGTGCCTTTTTGTGGGGATGGTACCTTCTCTAGTTAATTGCACTGTTTTGCAGTAGTTATGATGCAACAGTGTGAAAATTGCACCATTGTATTGCTAAGAAGGAATAAAATGCACAATAGATAGACAAATTCCTGCTGGCTTTCTTCCTAATTCTAATAAAAACATTGGTCTCCAGATGCCAGAAGACACGTTTATTGAAGCACACTGCCATCTATGGACTGAAAACTGGAATAATATTGTTTATCACGAGGACATTTTTATTGAATCGTTAATGAAACAATCAGCATTTTCAACCAATTCTTGATATTTTAGCCCAAGATTAACTGAATGATTTGTTTTTACATACTCCTGTTCTGTACTGATCTCAGCTGGGTAATATGTGAACATTGCAATGGGCTCATCATTCATTTACCTGACTGACTACTAATAGGTAGCTATCAGGTGGGAATGGCTTGACGATCTGAAATAAATTATGGTTGAATAACTGTTAAAATTTAGGATTGTTTATAAAGGTGATTAAATTTACCAAAAGGAGTAATAAAAAAAGAACTGCAGATGCTGATTTATACTAAAGATAGACACAAAATGCTTGAGTAGCTCATCGAGTCAGGGAGGTTATCTGGAGAAACTGGTTAGGTGTTGTTTCTGGTCAGGCCCCTTCCTCAGGCAGATTGTATGTGTAAGTTTATAGAGAGAGGAGAGGGGAGAGGAGAGCTGGGAGGGGTGGTGGGGCAAGGAGAAGAAGATTCAAGAATGGGAGGATAGGACAGCCTGCAGCTGACGTTGCTCCATATACAAGCTCCTGGTCAATGTAAGGTCTCTGACACAAAGGAATTCACATAAAAGAGATAGTTCAATATGTAACGTAGATAACTGATGGCATTCATCTCTGGTATTTAGGAATGATCAGATATACTCTTTAGTGCAGAAGTACTGAAGCTTGTAAGAATATTGTATTTTTCGACGAGGCCACCTATCATTCCCCTAAACTCAGAAGTGTCTAAGCTCAGTCTGCCTAATATTTCTTCATAGGACAATCCCGCCCCTTCCAAGGAATCAATCTTATACCTTCTTAAACAGGAAATCTAAACATACATTATATCCCAAATGGTACCCGAACGTGGCGTCGAAGGACGAGAAGCCGAAGCAAAGAAGTGGAAGCCAAATAACCGAATGCAAACGAAGCCGAAAAGCCAACTAACCGAAAGGGTGGGACGCTTAAAAGACAACTCACCGAAAGGCCGCTCTGCCGAAAAGCCAAATAATGGACATGACGTCGCCGGGGGTGCGGGACTTGTCAGCGAATTGTCCAAACCCAGCGTCCATCACATCACTGGCCGGTGGAGACGGGAGGGTGGGGGTCATTTTCCCACACACGCCATAGGTGACTGGACACTCTGAACCCGAGCACCAAGTTGTAAGCGGCCGAAGGAGCGCATCCCTCGGGACAGCCCCCACTCTCCCACAGCTACGACCGCCCTCCGCCTCGTCTCCCCCGTGCAGCCGCACTGTGACGGGCTGTGAGTCAGCAGCGCCGGGTAGAGCAGAGGTGTGGGACAGGCTGGTCCCTCCGCCCACCCAGAGTCATCGGACCCCAACCCGCACGCCAGTGTGATTCACCACCCCGACCCCGACCCACACACGGGGTGATTCATCCCCGACACCCACATCAGGTAATTCACCCCCCACCCCGGCCTCGGGGACAGACGGCGCAGGGCATTGGCAGCCATAGTAAATCGCTTTTAAAATATGGGGGGGGGACACAAATTCCCTGGTGGGCCGATGACAAGTGTGCATGACAACAAACAATTTTATCTCCTCCCACTCCCCCCCCCCCCCACCCTTGACAACAAGAAGCACGTTTTATTTATTGTTTAAACACAGTAATACCGTCTGGTTGCCTGCGTAACGCACACAAGCTCCCACGCTCAAAACACCAGATAATCTGTAATCTGTTTTAACCAAAGATGGACACAAAAAGCTGGAGTAACTCAGTGGAACAGGCAGCATCTCTGGAGAGAAGGAATGGGTGACGTTTCGGGTCGAGACCATTCTTCAGACCTGAATGGTCTCAGCCAATGAAATGAGACAACTGTCACACCAAAGATAGACACAAAATACTGGAGTGACTCAGTGGGACAGGCAGCATCTCTGGAGAGAAGGAATGGGTGGCGTTTTGGGTCGAGACCCTTCAGACTTAGTCTTCAGGTCTGAAGAATGGTTTCGGCATAGCGGCCTTTTGGTGTGTTTGCTTTTAGGCGTCCCACCCTTTCGGTTAGTTGGCTTTTCAGCTTTGTACGCTTTCGGTTATTTGGCTTTTCGGCTTAATTTCCATTCGGTTATTTGGCTCCCACTTCTTTACTTCGGCTTCTCATCCTTCGACGCCACGTCCGCACACGATCCCAAATATGATCTCACCAGAGTCCCATGTGTTCACAGTAACATGTCTTTACTCTTGCACTCAAATCCTCTTACAATAAAGGCTAACACACTATTTGCCTTCCTAATTGGCAAGTTAACTTCAGTGGAACTGAAGGGCTGGTACAAGGAGAAGGTCATCCGCCGCGGAACTGGCAACCCTCCTGTGAAGGAAGCCGCCAAGCCCAGCCCTTGCTCAACCCCCAAAGACTGGGAATCAGAGAGGAGGCGGAGGGAGACAGCGATGGACACTGGACAAAAGGCCTGGTAAGAAGAATGGGGTGGGTCTTGCCTTCCACGCCTTCAAGGTCGGTTACTGCCAACTCCTCATCCCCCTCCCCCCACCCCCGGGAACAAGAGCTGAAGAGGCCCAGGCAAGGAGAGGGACGATGGTTCATGGGATGACTGGAATGGAGGCAAAAAGCTGCCAATGAGCCAGCTGTACCTGCGACTGTAAAATAGCGCCAACATTGCACCTCTTGCATATAGATCTAGTGGGCTGTTCTGTACATTCTGTACTAACCAGTGGATTGAGCTTATGTATGGCGATAGTCTTGCTGATCTGTATGCAAAAAAAGTATTTCACTGAATCTTGGTACATGTGATAATATATACACTACTTTCCCCGATTCTCGTTTATCTAATCTGCTGTTTACAAACTCAAAAGACTAATAGATTTGTCAAACACAACTTCTCTTTCATAAATCCTGAACAATACAATTATAATTTTAATGAATAAACACCCTATTACATTGTTATGCGCTCCCCCTCCTGGTCAATGTTATGTATTAACCTTTCTCTGTTTCTTTCCCGAGTGCAGGCTAAAAGGCTCCTGTACCTGATTGGCCAAGCTGCGTCAGGTGACGGGTGACTCATCTGAAGTATAAATAGCAGAGTTCCCAGAATTCTCGTTCTCTCTTCGTCGACCCTGCCTCGTGAGCTGATTGCTGGTGTGAGCTGTGGAAAGGCCTGGCCACATGGCATAGAACTTCGTGTAATTGCAACATTACATAGTACCAAATATTGAATTGGGCTGTCCTTAGAAGTTATCGGTATTTTGTTTCAGGGATAGCTTTCTTTTAGGCAGGTTTAGAGCCTCAGGTTCGACGGTACATCGCGTGGCTGGCCTGAGCACTTTTAAGTTGTTTGTTAATCCATTCATATCCTTGTCTGGGTTGTTTGAATCAGGTTTGGGTTTTTGGGTGTGTTATTGAGTAATTTAAAACTATTTTTGAACTTAAACCTGGTTTTTGACTTATGTTACGCGACTCTGAGGTACCTGCTTTCGGGAGTCGTAACAAAATGGGGGCTTGTCCTAAGTTTTGAGGACCCTAGACGTTTTGGGTTTTTTTTGGTAAGCTTCTAGTGACTGAGGAAGTCTGTGTGTGTAGTGAGGGAAATTTTTCTTCCCAATTTGTGGTAGCATTGGTGCCCAGAGTTTAGCTGATGCTTTGGCTACATTTGATATGGAGTCTAAATGGAAGGACTTTATTGAGGCTCCTAGTCGGGAGTTGTTTGATCGAGGTACGAAGGAGCATTTGATTTTTCTGGCAGGGAACTATGAAGTGCCTATTGACCCACATGCAAAGAAACAGGTAATTAAATCGGTGTTGTGGGCTGCGTTGGTGGAGAGGGGGGTTTTGCCTGGTTGTACAGACAGTCCCACACCTTCTGTTCAGTCTGGTCAGGACATGAAGGCAACCATTAGGTTGAAGGAGTTAGAGCTGGCATTGGAGACCAAAAGAGCAGAGGAGGAGACCAAAAGAGCAGAGGAGGAGACAAAAAGAGCAATGAAAAAGGATGAGCTCATGCATGTTCTTGAAATGAAATGGCTTGAGCTTGAGGAGGAAACCAAGAGGGCACAGATTAGGCTGTGGGAGAAGGAATTGGATGCCTCCTGGGTTCCTTCTAGGGAACGGGAGTTTGATATGGGCAAGTACATCCGCCTGGTCCCCCACTTTAGTGAGAAGGATGTGGACAAGTTTTTCACAGTGTTTGAACGGTTGCCTTTGTCCTTGAAGTGGCCTAGGGAAGTATGGACCTTGCTATTACAGTGTGTCCTTGTGGGTAAAGCACGGGAGGTGTACTCGTCTTTGTCTGGTGAAAGCAGTCTGGACTATGAGTTTGTGAAATCTGCCATCCTCCGAGCGTATGAGTTGGTTCCAGAGGCGTACCGGTAGAAATTCCGGCGCTTTAGTAAGTTTGATAGTCAGACTTATGTTGAATTTGCTCGCGAAAAGGAGGCTCTGTTTGAACGCTGGTGTGCTTCTCAGGGGGTAAAAGATTTTGTCCAGTTAAAGTCCTTGATGATTATGGAAGACTTTAAGAACTGTCTCCCTGAGAGGGTTACTACTTACCTTAATGAGCAGAAGGGGAATGAGGTGTCTAAGGCCGCGGTGTTGGCAGATGAGTATGTATTGACTCATAAAACTGATTTTGTTGGGCGCTCCTATAGTTTTGGTGCACGGCCGGTTGATCGTGGTGGTGTCGCCGGTGGCAGTGTCAAAGGTGTTTCTGTGCCTGCAAGTGGCAGCACGTTGATACAGGAGGAAGTCCGAGCTGATAAGGTTGACGCAAATTGGAGGACTAACGAAGGTACTGTGTGCATCTATTGTAAAGGGAAAGGGCACATTTTAAGGGCGTGTCCCGTTCTGAAGCAGAGAAAAGCAAAGACTGTGGTTTTGGTGGGTACACAGAAGGCACCTGTGGTACCTGAAGTGCCTGAGTCTGAGGAATGTAGGGATTTTTTCTGCGTTCATCAATAATGGGTTTGTTTCTCTGAAGGATGGGGGTGAGAGAGTTCCAGTATCCATCTTGTGTGATACTGGGGCTACTCAGTCTTTTATATTGGAGAGTGTACTGCCGTTTTCTGGTGATTCATTGGTTGGGTCAAGTGTCCCTGTGGTAGGATTCGGGATGGATGACATGGTAGTGCCTTTGCATACCGTGAGTCTCGAGTCCCAGTTGGTTTCAGGCCGGGTAACTATTGGGTTACGGCCGTGTTTTCCCGTTGAGGGAGTTTCAGTAATATTGGGCAATGACTTGGCAGGAGGTAAAGTTTTAGTTACTCCTGAGGTGACGGCTGTGCCGATGGTACACAGTCCTGATAGATTGGCTATTCAGCATCCGAAAGTCTTCGCAGCTTGTGCTGTCACGAGGGCTATGGCTAAGAGCCAGGCGAAGTTTGAGGATGTAGTGGACCTAAGTGAGAGCATTTTTGGAGATCAGGATGATGGATCCTGTGTGTTGAAGGGTGTTTCTACATCTCAAGAGGGGATAGTGACTGAAAGTGGGCCGGTGTCGCTGTCACGTGACCGGCTGGTTGAGGAGCAAAAGAGTGATCCAAGTTTGTCTGAGCTGTTCGACCGCGCGGTGCCTGAGGGGGATATGGATTCCACAGCAAAGGGGTATTTTCTAAGGGAGGGATTACTGATGCGAAAGTGGTCTCCCTTGGATGTATCTGGGCATGATGATTGGAGCGTGGTTGATCAGATTGTAATACCTCGTCGGTATAGGGACAAGATACTCTGTTTGGCTCATGATGGTCCTCTGGGTGGACATTTGGGAGTCAATAAGACGAATGACCGTATCTTACGGAAATTTTTTTGGCCAGGATTGAAAAAGGACGTGAAACAGCATTGCAGGTGTTGTCACATTTGCCAGGTGGCAGGAAAGCTGAACCAATCGATTGTTCCGGCGCCTTTATATCCAATCCCTGTGGTCGGTGAGCCGTTTGAGCGGATTTTAGTTGATTGTGTGGGTCCTCTACCTCGGACAAAGGTGGGCAACAAGTTTTTATTGACAATTATGTGTGCATCTACCCGCTTTCCGGAGGTGGTCCCTTTGCGTAGAATTACTGCCCCAACCATTGTGAAGTCTCTCACTAAGTTCTTTTCGTTGTTTGGTTTGCCCAAGGTGGTGCAGAGTGAGAAAGGTTCCAACTTCATGTCGAAAGTTTTTGGTCAGGTAATGCAGTTATTAGATATCAAGCATTGTTACTCCAGTGCGTATCACCCTGAGAGCCAGGGAGCTCTCGAGAGGTTTCACCAAACGTTGAAATCGATGTTGCGTACGTACTGTCTGGAATTTGAGAAGGACTGGGATGATGGAGTTCATCTGGTGATGTTTGCAGTACGAGAGGTCGTGCAGGAATCTTTGGGTTTTAGTCCTGTGGACTTAGTTTTTGCCCATACAGTACATGGTCCTTTAAGAGTGCTAAAAGAGAAATGGTTGCAGGAGGATACAAAACGAAGTATTTTGGACCACGTCTGTACCTTTCGGTCTAGACTGAGGAGGGCATGCGAACTGGCAATGGGTAATCTTGCTTCTGCTCAGTCTAGGATGAAGGGGTGGTTCGACAGGAAGGCTTCTAGTAGGAATGTTTCTCCAGGTGACAAGGTCCTGGTGTTGTTGCCTATTCCTGGTTCCAGTCTACAGGCTCGGTATAGCGGTCCCTATCAGGTGGTTAAGAAGGTTGGTGAAAGGGATTATGTTATTGGTACACCTTATCGACGGCGAAAGACTCAGCTCTGTCATGTCAACATGATGAAGCAGTACCATGAGCAGGAGCCTGTGGAGGTGGATGGGGAGGTGCTGTGTCCTTCAGTTTCATCTAAGCCTGTTTTGGCTGCAGTGGTGCTGCCCCCTGACACGGGAGGTGATGTGGGTGAGGCACGGTTGTCGGTGGCAGTGACGCAGGGAAGGCTGTGTAACTCTGAGGCTTTGGAGTCGCTTCCCTCGTGGCTGTCGCATTTGACTGAAAGTCAGCGGGGTGATCTGCTTGCGTTGGTGAAGTCAAATGGGTCACTGTTCTCGGATGTTCCTTCTCAGACGTCTGTGCTGCAGCATGACATTGACGTGGTCGGTGCTGCGCCAATTAAACAGCATCCGTATCGGGTCAACCCTGACAAGCGTCATCGTCTAGGGAGTCAGGTTGACTATATGCTGCGGCATAGCATTGCTGAACCTAGTTGTAGTCCGTGGAGTTCTCCGTGTCTACTGGCTATGAAGGCTAATGGGGAGGACAGGTTTTGCACGGACTTTCGGAAAGTCAATGGAGTAACTAAGCCGGATTGCTATCCTCTCCCACGAATGGAGGATTGCGTGGATCGTGTGGGAAGTGCATCGTTTGTGTCCAAATTGGACTTGTTGAAAGGGTATTGGCAAGTTCCCTTGACTGGGCGGGCGAGGGAGATCTCTGCGTTCATTACGCCTGATAACTTTCTGCAGTATACGGTGATGGCATTTGGGATGCGCAATGCGCCGGCAACTTTCCAACGTTTGGTGAATATTGTATTGTCTGGTTTGTCCTTCTGTGAGGCATACCTTGATGATTTGGTTGTGTGCTCCAGGTCGTGGATCGAACACATCGGTCATCTGAAGGAGGTATTCCATCGTCTAGCGGAGGCAAAGCTAACTATCAATCTGGGGAAGTGTGAATTTGGCCAGGCCACGGTAACGTATCTGGGTAAGGTGGTGGGCCGGGGTCAGGTTCGCACTCTCAAGGAGAAGGTGGAGCATATTGTCGCATTTCCTGCTCCAACCTCGAGGACTGAACTCCGTAGGTATCTGGCTATGGTTGGGTACTATAGGGGATTCTGTCCAAACTTCTCTGCGGTGGCTGCCCCTTTGACGGATTTGCTGAGTCCAAAGGTAGCTTTTGTGTGGTCCGCAGAGTGTCAACAAGCCTTTGATCATACTAAACGTCTTCTGGTGCATGCACCTGTGCTTGCGGCACCTGATTTTGAGCTTCCATTTAAGCTGGCAGTGGATGCTAGTGATCGTGGGGTTGGGGGAGTTCTTCTACAGGATGATTCAGATGGGGTGGAGCATCCAGTTTTGTACTTCTCTAAGAAGTTTAATCGACATCAGAAGTGGTACTCCACCATTGAGAAAGAGGCCCTTGCTATGTTGATGTCTCTGAGTCATTTTGAGGTTTATGTTGGCTCCTCGAATGTCCCTGTCATCGTACTCACGGATCATAATCCGTTGGTATTTTTGCATAATATGAAGAATAAGAACCGGCGGTTAATGAGCTGGAGTTTGCAGCTGCAAGACTACAACCTGGAGGTCAGGCATATCCGTGGCAAGGATAATGTCTTGGCTGACGCCTTGTCGCGCCAGTGGAGTTTAGCTCCTGAATAGTTTCTGGGATCTGGTGGTGTTTTTCCTCTCTTCTTCCGAAACTTATTCAGTATCTTTGGGTGGGGGTGTTATGCGCTCCCCCTCCTGGTCAATGTTATGTATTAACCTTTCTCTGTTTCTTTCCCGAGTGCAGGCTAAAAGGCTCCTGTACCCGATTGGCCAAGCTGCGTCAGGTGACGGATGACTCATCTGAAGTATAAATAGCAGAGTTCCCAGAATTCTCGTTCTCTCTTCGTCGACCCTGCCTCGTGAGCTGATTGCTGGTGTGAGCTGTGGAAAGGCCTGGCCACATGGCATAGAACTTCGTGTAATTGCAACATTACGTAGTACCAAATATTGAATTGGGCTGTCCTTAGAAGTTATCGGTATTTTGTTTCAGGGATAGCTTTCTTTTAGGCAGGTTTAGAGCCTCAGGTTCGACGGTCCATCGTGTGGCTAGCCTGAGCACTTTTAAGTTGTTTGTTAATCCATTCATATCCTTGTCTGGGTTGTTTGAATCAGGTTTGGGTTTTTGGGTGTGTTATTGAGTAATTTAAAACTATTTTTGAACTTAAACCTGGTTTTTGACATGTTACGCGACTCTGAAGTACCTGCTTTCGGGAGTCGTAACATACATACTTAATCACAGATTCCAGCCTTTACCCTGCAACTGATGTCAGGCTAACTGATCCATAGTTCCTTGTTTTCTCTCTCTCTCCCTCCTTCCTTAAGTAGTACAGTTACAATTATATCTCACATTGTGAGAACCATTTTAGACATTTACCTCCTCGAAAGACATGGGTTGTAGGTCATCAGGTTCTGATCATTTATAATTCATAAAGCTGAATATTATTAGTATAGTTATGTCTGCATATTGACACAAAAAGCTGGAGTAACTCGACGGGTCAGACAGCATATCTGGAGATGCCGAAACATCACCTATTTCTTTTCTCCAGAGATGCTGTCTGACCTGCTGAGTTACTCCCAGCTTTTTGTGTCTATCTTCGGTTTAAACCAGCATCTGCAGGTCCTTCCTACACAGTAATGTCTGCATGTTATGGTCGATTAATTTATTCTTTGGTAATCTCCTTACTGTTAACAATTAATATAATAAATGACCTTTGTCAACAATCCCCAATTGATGAAAGAACTTTAAATTCTTAAGACTGATAAGCTATATTCAGAGAAACCACGTTGCTTGGGACCTGGCTTGCTAATTGTTTAAGGAATAGGATAATTAGGTGTTATTGTGATAGGATACGTGTAAAGTTGTCCGGATGGGAGAAGGGGAATACAAAAAAGTTTAGATAGTCTTTGAACAAGATAAAGCATGATGCGCGGAATTGTAAGTTTATTTTGAGAGCCTTGTGAAAAATTTGCATATTCTCTGAGTAAAGGCTTTGGTTGTTACATCAATCATAGAAACGATTGCATGGTAAAACAAGGATCACAAAAACCCAATCAATAGAATATTGGAGACACGATGTCACCCATTTTCAAATAATCCTCACAATATTGTAAAGAAAATTATATCTATTACCAAGCCCATTCATAATAATATATAAAACACAAGGTACAACTGCAATAAAGACACAAGAGGTGGACTTTGCACTGTTCAGGGTGGTTGAACGGTGATCATCCAAACGGTTTTCCTCATTGGTAAGTTTCTTGTGAACATTAAAGACATGATATGGCTGTGAACAATGGTCTTTGTTCACACCTCATTATCTGTGCTATAAGGAAGTTGTAGCATGTGCAACAAGGATCTGGATAATGACAAGCAGCTGCAAAGCTTGCTGTTTTTGTAATCTATGAACTTCGTACAATTGCCACTCAGTCCTTATTACTACTTAACCTGAAATGTTAGGCAGAGTTGGAAGGGTTCTGCAGTATCAATATTCCATTGTATGTAATAGTTCATTAGTTTGTTGGTAAATTTCAAGAAGTAAATTATTTTGTATTAAGTATTAAATTGTCGATTTATGAAGACAATAATTTGCTAATAATATTGGGACAGAAATTAAACATAATCAAATATTCGTAACTTAGATATTAGATTACCTGCCATTGTTTATTTCAGTGTTATCCATCTGTAATTGTATCTATCTTCCAATGAAACATTTAAAAACATTTTGGGGGCATTTTGAACCGCTCCAGAAATTCTGGCAGGCACTGCCTGACTTCAGACATGTTTCCAAATCCAAACCAATTTCCTTGTTACATCGCATCCAATTGCTTTATTCCCATACAATATTTTATTTTTGGAGCATTGCAGATGAAAATATTCAATGCTGCTTCGATATTAACCATTGTTGAAACAACCCTGTCACCATTGCAGCATCAATCTGTGGTACAATTAGGGTTAATCCTACTCCATCCCCACTAACCACTCCCCAACCATTCAGCTATAATACTGACCCACTGATTGTCCTTGTTCAGTACAGGAATCTCCTTCCAATTGGCCCAGTCCCATTTCCCCCATCTTCCTAATATGTGCCTTCCCGACTCTCTGCCCTCCCCCCCCCAAGATCCTGATCCAGCAATTGCTCAACACCTTTAATGGAGTTACAACCTTCACCCTACCTAACTGCTTATCTGTTCCCTAACCTGACTCTATGTTCATACCGCTGAGGTGTAAACTTCCTGGCTTTGAGGAATCAAGAAGTAAGTGACTTAACACTTCATGACAACCTTCTAGCATGTTTCACGTGCCACGTAATCTATTTGATGAATGCTATAAAGGCTCAGGTCAATGGTGTCTTCCAATGGTGTGGGATTCAACAATGTTAATCTCATTGAATGTCAAGGAGAGGTGGTTAGTCTCTACTCTGGAGATGATCACTATTTTTCATATCATCCAATGCCTTGATAGATTTTTTCTAAGTTGTGCATGAATCTGAAGACTGAAACTATCCACTTAATACTAATGGAGGGTCACAGATGAACAGGTTTAATGTATTTGGTCTAGGATACTACAATGAGGAACTCCTCTAATGCTGTCTGCTCAGATGATTGCCCACCAAGAACATTAAATACCTTGCTTTGTCGGAGCCAGAGCAGGTTTTTCACAATGACTTAAAAACTGCTGGGACTTTTTGATGTAACACTCAAACCAATGTTGCTTTGATGACATGAGGAGTCACCCACTCTTTTGGACGAAGGTTGTTAAGAAGAATGGATCTGAGTGATCTTGGGCAACCCAAAATCTGCATTGTTAAACGCAATTGGTAAGCAAGTGGAACATTGTTTATGACTATTTCCATAATTCTGCTAATTACTGCATTAATTAATGCATGCCCTTATATTCATTCCCTTCCTTACAAACACGTTAGGTCTGATTGTCACGTACTGTGATTGGGAACTGCTGGCACATGTCAGCCAAACTTGGGCACAGGCCTGGACCAGTTCCCAGAGGTTGTTTTTTTTTAGTCAGCATTATTGAGGTCCAAACTCTCAGCAAACACAACAAATCTATAAACACGTACGTAAGCCGTATTTTATGTTTATATTGAGTGGTTATAAATTTAACCCTCGTAAATTGCTAACAATAAAGTAAGTCACAATATTAAATAAACAGAGAATTGAGAGACTTCTATCTGCGGACATTTCTAGAAATGGGAGTTAAAAACGGCAAGTTTCATTGATGGTCCAGTCCAGCATGAATCTTTTTCAGGCAAACAACACACTGCCGGAGAGAGTGAACTGACTAATGCCGAATTAGATCCTATTCGAGTTGCAGGAATCTATTTGCTGACTTATCCCAACGGATAACAACAGATAATCCTCTGACATTTTCACCACCTCCAACGGTATCCCACATCTTCCCATCTACTCACCTTTTGGCTTTCCATAGAGACTGCTCCCTCCATAACTCCCTGGTCAATTCGTCCCTTCCCACCCAAACCACCCTCTCCCCTGATGCTTTCCCTTTCAAATGCAGGAAATGCTACACTTGTCGCTTTACCTCCCCGCTCAACTCCATCCAAGGACCCTAGCAGTCTTTCCAGGTGAGGCAGAGGTTCACCTGCACCTCCTCCAACCTCATCTATTGCATCCACTGATCTAGATGTCAACTGCTCTACATCGGTGAGACCAAGCGCAGGCTTGGGGATCGCTTCACCCAACACCTCCGCTCGGTTTGCAATAACCAACCTGATCACCCGGTGGCTCAGCAATTCAACTCCCCCTCCCATTCTGTAACTGACCTCTCTGTCCTAGGCGTCCTCCATGGTCAGAGTGAGTCCCACTGCAAATTGGAGGAGCAGCACCTCATATTTCGCTTGGGCAGTTTACACCCCAGCGGTATGAACATTGACTTCTCCAATTTCAGGTAGTCCTTGCTTTCTCCCTCCTTCCCCTCCCCTTCCCAGCTTTCCCACAACCCACTGTCTCCGCCTCTTCCTTTCTTCTTCCCGCCCCCCCACCCACTCCAACATCAGTCTGAAGAAGGGTCTCGACCCGAAACGTCACCTTTTCCTTTGCCCCAAAAATGCTGTCTCACCCGCTGAGTTTCTCCAGCAATTTTGTCCACCTTCGATTTTTCCAGCTTCTGCAGTTCTTTTTAAACAAAATATCCCAATGGATGAGTATGAGCAATAAATAGAGGGAATACCTGAGAATTCTTTCACTGGTATATTAAGTGAATATACCAAAGAAAAGGCCGAAAGATGCCTTGGGTACAGTTGTTCTAAGGCCAGTAGTCTTAGGGGAACATCTTCTGGCTCTACCACGGTGTTGTTTGGGTTTCCTTGCCAACCAACGCCAGGTACTCCTCATCCCTCTCAAAGGTTTTAGGTGTGAGCTGGTTCGGTATGGGAAATAAATGAGAGCCCACGTTCTCAGACAGCGGTCGACCACAACACATGGACAGCTGGCAATGATGTTCACAGCTGATTCATAGGCAGCACTACCAGTCCACCAAATTGTTGTCTGCGCTTATATATATATATATATATATATATATATATATATATATAATGTATATATATTATATATATATATATATATATATATATATGTGTGTGTGTGTGTGTGTATATATATATATATCTAGATATAGATATATATCTATATCTAGATATATTTCTAGATATATATATCTATATCTATCTATCTATATATATATATATATATATATATATATAGATAGATATATAGATATATATATATATCTATATCTATATCTATATCTATATATTGTGGCGGCTCCCAAGAGTCGTGCCATCATAGTGTCGAACCCCTCGGCACAGGAGTGGTTCAGTCCGGAGGCGGCCCTTAGCCGGAGGCTTTAAAGGCAGGAGTTTGGGTGCCATCTTCCTCTCGTTTGGTCTTCCCTACAACTGGGAGGAACATAATAAAAAGTGCCTGTCAAAACACGACTTCGTGCTTCATTCTGAGACCCACGCACTACAATATATATATATATATATATATATATATATATATATATATATATATATATATAGATATCTATATATCTATATATCTCTATCTATACACTATTAAAACTGTGTGTGTGGATGGATGTGTGTGTGGATGTGTTTATTTATTTGTGGGTGTCACATTTGGCCTTTGATTCCTTGCTCTGCCAAAACCACACTCGAAAACTCCGCGATTTTTTTCCATTTCGCTAGACATTACACTTTTACATAGACATTTTTATGTACACATTTTAAAATAAAATCCATCCCCCCCCCCCCCCCCACTCACTCATTTTGTCTCCTCCTGCTGGCCAGCCACCATAACGGCTGCTGCCGACCGACTCTGTTCCAAAAATGACGCCATTTTTTTTTCTTCCGCTAGTGATTTTCGCCCCGGGGTCTGAAGCACGTTCGGGGTCCAGACCCAATGGGTCTGCACTTGGTCTAGTATATTACTAAAAGTCTGATCTTGACCACTTTTGACTCGCTGCGATGTGATTTCCGAGAGAACGCCGCCACTTACAGCCGTCATTTTTGGCCACCTCGCTCAGAGCTGGACTGGACTGAAGGATTTTTCCCATTGATGAAAAATCAGAGAAATATTAATATTTTAACAAAAATTCGCCATTCTCTCTGCTGCCCCCGCTGGCGGCAGGGGGGCGGGACTATAAAACACGGAAGTGTCGTGGCTCACTCAGAGGGTGACGTCAAGGTGGGGCCGAGTGCAGGCGCCGTTGAATAATTCAGGAGAGCTGCTCTGTCTATGGTGAGTGTGTTTGTTGGCTGTTATTTAAAGCACGTTTTTGCTTCAGCACCAGCAGCCTCTACAGAAGGCTTTAAACATTGGTTTTACACACTGTATATTCAACACGTTCTGAAGTTACTTGGCATTTTAGTATTGGGTGAGTGTGTGAGTGTGTGAGTGTGTGAGTGTGTGAGTGTGTGTTTGTGTGTGTGTGTGTGTATGTGTGTGTGTGTATGTGTGTGTGTGTATGTGTGTGTGTGTGTGTGTGTGTGTGTGAATGAGTCTGTGTGTGTGTGAATGAGTCTGTGTGTGTGTGTGAATGAGTCTGTGTGTGTGTGTGAATGAGTCTGTGTGTGTGAGAATGAGTCTGTGTGTGTGTGAATGAGTCTGTGTGTGTGTGTGAATGAGTCTGTGTGTGTGTGTGTGTGGGTGTATGTGTGTTTGTGTGTGTGTGTGTGAATGAGTCTGTGTGTTAATGAGTGTGTGTGTGTGAATGAGTCTGTGTGTGTGAATGAGTCTCTGGTGTGTGTATGTGTGTATGAGTGACTGAGTCTGTGTGTGTATGTGTGTGTGTGTGTGAATGAGTCTCTGTGTGTGTGTGAATTAGTCTGTGTGTGTGTGTGAATGAGTCTGTGTGTGTGTGTGTATGTGAATGAGTCTCTGGTGTGTGTGTGTGTATGAGTGACTGAGTCTGTGTGTGTATGTGTGTGTGTGTGAATGAGTCTCTGTGTGTGTGTGAATTAGTCTGTGTGTGTGTGAATGAGTCTGTGTGTGTGTGTGTGTGTGAATGACAAGGAGCAGAGTGGGGGGGGGTGAAGGGAGGAGGGGTGACTGAGTGAACTGCCAGCGTAACAGGTGTGAGTGACTGCACTGCCAGCCCACGAGCCGTGAGTAAGTGAACTGCCAGCCCACCAGCCGTAAGTGACTGAACTGTCAGCCCAATAATCCATTCAGTCCACCCTCTCCCCCTTCTCTCTCACAGTCTGTCACCTGTTTTGGGCAGAATTTCTGGCAGTTTCTCAGCTGCCAGCCTGCCAGGTCCGAGTGACTGTACTGCCAGGCCTCAGTGACTGAGCTGCCAGCCCAAGAATCCATTCGGCCCACAATGTCTATACTAGCCCTCTGGAAACCAGTACCTTTGGCCCACAACACCCATACTAGCGCAACAGAAAGCCCCCCCCCCACTGGCGAGCAATATTGGAATTGGTGGGGAAGTGGAATGTTGTGTTGGGTGACCAGCCCTCCCGTGTGATGCTGGGACCCAACGGGTCCCACTTAGTCTAGCATATTACTAAAAGTCTCATCTTGACCATTTCCTGTTGCACTGTACATTGATTTTAGAAAAACCGCTGCCACTTACGGCTGTGATTTTTGGCCATCTTACTCAGAGTCAGGACAAGAGGATTTTTTCCCATCGGTGAAAAATAAAAGACTTATTAATGTTTTAAAAATGTTGAGATTCTCTCTCCTGAAGGCCACACCCCTTCCGGAGGGACTATAAAACCCGGAAGTGTGGAGGTGCCTCAGTTCTCTGCAAGATGGGGGAGCGAGAGGTCGCAATTCTCAGTCGGTGAGCAGCACTGAACACATGTCTACTAAACTGTGAGTGGTTTTACTGACCTGTCAGTGCCCTTAATGTGGTTTGAAAATATAGTTTGGAAATGCTAAAGCTGTGTTGCCTTTGGTTTGGAAATGCTAAAGCTGTGTTGCCTTTGGTTTGGAAATGCTAAAGCTGTGTAGCCTTTGGTTTGGAAATGCTAAAGCTGTGTTGCCTTTGGTTTGGAAATGTTAAAGCTGTGTTGCCTTTGGTTTGGAAATGCTAAAGCTGTGTTGCCTTTGGTTTGGAAATGCTAAAGCTGCCTTGCCTATGGTTTGGAAATGCTAAAGTTGCCTTGCCTAATTAAAGTTGCTTTGCCTTCTATATAATTAAAAGTCTAATCTTGACCACTTCCAGTTTGAGCTTTATATTGATTTTAGAAAAAACGCAACCACGTACGGCTGTGATTTTGACCATCTTACTCAGTCCCCCTCCGCTCATCAGATGCCGAGGAAAAATAAAAGAATTATTAGTGTTTAAAAAATGTTGAGATTCTCTCTCCTGTTAATCACGCCATGAAGGCCACACCCTCTCTGGTGGGAGGGTGGAGGGACTATAAAACCCGGAAGTGTGGGCATGGCTCAGTCTCTGCAAGATGGAGGAGGGAGAGGTCATGACTCGCTGTCTTTAATGGCCTTGCACCCTGCTTGAAATGGCATGAAACTGCACTTGAATTTGGTGGCCTTGCACCCTGCTTGAAGTGCTATGAAAATGTACTTGAATTTGGTGGCCTTGCACCCTGCTTGAAGTGGTATGAAACTGCACTTGAATTTGGTGGCCTTGCACCCTGCTTGAAATGGAATTTCAAGGAATAGCCGTGAGTCAACTGCCAGCCCACCAGCCGTGAGTGAGTGAGCTGCCAGCACAACAGGCTTGAGTGACTGAGCCGCCTGCCCAAAAATCCATTATATATATATATATAGCACCCAAAGTCACTCTGGTCAATACCAGCAGCCTTCCGCCAGCAGTTAGGTTTGACAGTAGACATCTAGGGCATTGAGAGTCATGTGTGATCGTAGCTTTTTTTAATTGCACACCTGCAATAGAAGGACTGTGAAGATATGCATTTCTGTGAGTGGCCAGCTGATGGTCTGGTGTGAAAATAATGTGACCCATTTTATCCAGGAATTAATCTATTTATTTTTTATTTTATTTATTAGAAGCACATTACGTTACAACCACATCCATTAGTACTCGTCACATATATTTTATTACAATTAATGTACTCCGTTTTTTTTTTTTTACATTGATAAAGGGAGAGGATAACATTAAGAGAAAGAGGAAAGTGAAGGAAAAGGTGAAAGTGTAAAAAAAAACAAAAAACGTGACAACAAGAAAGAACAAAGACCCTATAACAAAAAGAGTTAAGAAGTAGACCCTAGAAAAGAAGAAGAAAAAGAGAAAGGAAAAAGAGAAGAACAAATACCTTTTTTATCAGCATCCCGCAAATGGGACATACCAAATCTCCAATTTTCATCCCCCCCCTACCCGACCTCAGTTTTTTTAAAGTACCTTTGCACCCTATATTTGTAATAATTCTATAAATGCCGACCACGTCAGATGGAAGTGGTCTGGTTTACCTGCCAGGAGGAGTCTTATCTCTTCTAGGTGTAATTTTTCAAACATATTTGAAATCCACATGTTTATAGTTGGTATTGGAGCATTTACCCAAAATTTTAGGATTAACTTTTTTCCAGTTATTAACCCATAGTCTATTAGTTTCTTTTGAAACATATTTAGTTCTGGACTATCTTCCGTTATTCCGAAGATAATCCATTCTGCTTTGGGTATCAGTTTTATTTTAAATAATTTTGTAAAGATTTCAAAAATGTCAATCCAAATTTTTTGGATTTTTGTACAAAAGACAAATAGTAGCTTCTTGAGATTGACATTTATCACAGTTTGATGATATATTTGGGAACATTTTATGGATTTTAGTTTTAGAATAGTATAATCTATGTAAAATTTTGAATTGTATTAAAGTATGTCTTACATTTATCGAACATTTATGCACTTTTAATAAGTATTCATTCCACTTTTCCTTTGAGATTTTAATAGCTAAATCTTGTTCCCATTCTCTTCTAATACCTTCCGTAGATGGTATTTCTACATTTAAGATAATATTATACAAATATGATATTGAATTTGCTGAATCAGCTTTTATCTGCATTGCATCATCCAAAACTATTATAATGATCTTTTATATATTTTTTCAAATAGTCACATATTTGAAAATATTTAAAATATTGATTATTTCCAAGTTTATATTTTATTTGTAATTGCTGAAATGATAGTAATTTTCCAGTTTCATACAGGTCACCGAACGTTTTAATTCCTAGTCTATCCCATTGTATGAAGGCTTTATCTGTAGTAGAGGGATTAAACGAGGGGTTATTAACTATGGGAGATAAAAGTGAAAAATTTCTTCATTTTAAATTTTGTTTTATTTGTTTCCAAATTCTGATTGTACTATGTATGATTGGGTTCTTATTATAGTTTATGTTATTCAGTTTCGTTGGTGAGAGGAGGATCGCTCCAATGTTTCTAGAGGAGCAGTCCTCTCTCTCCATTACAATCCAATCCACTTGCTGAGCAGAATTATCCATCAGTTGAATCATATTTTTAATATTTACTGACCAATAATAATACATGAAATTAGGGAGTGCTAAGCCCCCTAGTACTTTGGGTTTATTCAGGTGTGTTCTTTGTATTCTGTGTGATTTATAGTCCCATATAAAATTAGTAATGTCTGAGTCCAGTTTTTTAAAAAACTTCTTTGGTAAGTATATAGGAATCGATTGAAATAGGTATAAAATTTGTGGAAGAAAGATCATTTTTATTACATTTATTCGGCCTATTAAAGACATCGGGAGCGTTTTCCAAAATGTAATTAATGTTTTTAATTTATTAAGTAAAGGCTCAAAATTTGCTTTAAACATACCTTGATATGTTCTGGTAATTTCGTTCCCAGGCATTTAAATTTTTCTGTAGCTATTTTAAAAGGGAATTTTAAAAGATGTGTTGAGTCTTTCGGTTTTATTGACATAATTTCACTTTTATTCCAGTTTATTCTGTATCCAGAAAAAGATCCAAAGTCTTCAATTAAGTTTAATATATTTGGTATAGTGATTTGAGGTTTTGTAATGTACAGTAATATATCATCCGCGTATAAAGATATTTTATTCTTTGAGTATTTAGTATTATACCCATGGATATCGGGATGTATTCTAATTTTTTCTGCTAACGGTTCAATTATAAGAGCAAACAACTGTGGTGATAATGAGCACCCTTGTCTATTTCCCCTTGATAGTTGAAATTTCGAAGATAATATATTATTAGTTAATATTCTAGCTGTAGGTTTATTATATAGTAATTTAATTCATAAAATAAAATTCTTTCCCAATTGGAATTTTTCTAATACTTTACCCATATAATTCCATTCTACTTGATCAAATGCTTTTTCAGCGTCCAGCGAAATAATTGATAATTCTTGTTCTTCAAATTTATGTGAATGCATTATATTGAGTAAACGTCTCATATTATTAGCTGAGTATCTCTTCGGGATAAACCCCGTCTGATCTGGATTTATTAGTTTGCTAATATATTTACTTAATCTTCTAGCTAATGTTTTTGCTAATATTTTTTGATCTGTGTTTAACAGTGCAATAGCTCTATATGAACCCGGTTCTTCTACATCTTTGTTTTTTTAAAGTATTAATGTAATCGTTGATTCAGCTAATGTATCAGGTAGTATTTGTTTTTTAAAAGCATGTTGGTACATTTTTTGTAATCTAGGTATAATTTTATCATAGAAATCTTTATAAAATTCATTAGTAAATCCATCAGGACCTGGAGTTTTTCCATTCTTTAGTGATTTCATTGTATCTTCTAATTCCTTAATTGAAATTTGTGCGCCCAATTCCTCTTGTTCCTTCACCTCTAACTTTGGAAGATTACAGTTATCCAGAAACTCAGTAATTTTATAGGAATCAGTTGTCGTTTTAGATGTATACAGATTCTCATAAAATTGTGCAAAACTTTTATTAATATCCTTCGGTGTAGTTAGTAACTCCCCTCTATCTGATTTAATCTTTGGGATCGTATGTTCTTTTTCACATTTTTTTAGCTGGCGGGCCAGAAGTTTATGCGGTTTATCCCCAAATTCAAAGTACTCTTGTTTTGTAATTTGAAAATGTTTTATCAGTTTGGCTGATAATAGTTTATTTAATTTAAATTTCAGAATTATTATTTTATTATGTTTTTCTATTGATGGATCTTTAGCATTATCTATATCCATTTGTCTAATAAGTTCCTCTAGTTGTTTTTGTTCATGCTTATTCTTTTTATTTTGAAAAGCTTGGTATGAAATTATAATACCTCTAATATATGCTTTAAAAGATTCCCATAATACAGTAGGCGATATGTCTGGAGTGTCATTTATTTCAAAAAAGGCATCCATTTGTTCTTTTAAATATATACTCGCATGTGGATCAAACAGTCCTGTGTGAAGCCCCTCTGTCTGCCTCCTTTGCATCGAACAATTGATACATTATCTCTCTTAAATAAGATGCCAAAAGAATAATCATGTTTTTTTTATGATTCCCTTCACCCCTCCAAAATGGCCACTTTCATTCATGTAACACTTCATGTACAGCGCCAGAGACCCGGGTTCGATCCTGGCTACGGGTACTTGACTGTACGGAGTTTGTACGCCCTCCCTGTGACCGGGTAGGTTTTCTCCAAGATCTTCAGTTTCCTCCCACACTCGAAAAACGTACATTAATGGGCTTCGTGGAGATGTAAAATTGTCCCTAGCATGTGTAGGATACTGCTAATGTGCGGGGATCGCTGGTCGGTGTGGACTCGGTGAGCCGAAGTGCCTGTTTCCGCTCTGTATCTCTAAACTAAACTGAACTTAAAAAGACAAGCCTACCGTCCCTTCTGTTCACTTATTTTTAGATCCAGCTAAATGTGCTATTGCAACTTATGTAATAGCTGTAAAGCAGGCATCAACAGGTGGAGATATTAATCATTTGGTGTACAGTGCTCCTTCTCCTCAACCCTCTCCTTCCAGATATTACTCAGAATTTTCCCTCACAATCTGCTCTCTGTTAACTCTTTAAACACCACATGGTGAAAAGCCAGGTTTAACTTTCGACAGAAAATATGGAAAGTTTCTGTCAGACTGGTAGGGTTATTTTTTTAATCATTTGCATTGAACTTCTTAATCCTTAATTATTTTTATTTGCAATTTTATTAACAATCTTTTGGATCTTGCCTGAGAAATGTGTAATAAACCTAATAGATAGCAATATCCTAAAGTAATGGCATTTTCTGAATTTTCAGTCAGATATTTGTTATGGTCTTTGAAGCACTACTTGGGGTTAGATGATCAACCCAGGATATCATTACTGCTGGATTTTGGAAATCACTTCAACTTAATAATGCTGTGACCATTGCAGAATGAGCCTCATTGTCTTCCTTCACATATACGCTATTTTCATCACAGGCTAAGATAAAAGGAATCAATAAACATTTCACATGATATGTGGAATATGTCCCCTCCTCCAAAGCACTTCCGTAATAGAAATACTTTCTGAGATTTGAAATGGCGAATAATAGACCTCCCACTTTCTACGTCCTTCCTGAGAAAGAAGGCAGCCAATAGCCAGTTCTCACTGTATGGATATAACTGGTCTCATATCTCCAGTCTCTGACTCTTTGTGGATTCGAGTCCTGGCAAGCACGGTAGTGAAAGAGTGGAGACAAACAGTAAATACAGAAGCAGTAAGTTGAACCTACAGTTCTCATCCCTTCAGCTACAGAAATACAAATAATCCATCATCAAGACCTTTTATGAATTCCTCATTTTTTTCTGTCACCGTTCAAAGTTACTTTTGCCCTGAGTCTGCTGTTTCAAAATGTTGCCTGCTTCTTATATAATGTTTTTTTTTGTGGTGTCCAGTGAATCGGGCATCACAGAAAGCAGGATATCAGATATCAGGTATTTGATAACATGTTGCTATTTAAATGTATTTTAAAAATAGCTGCTCTTTTTTAATTTACATTTTTATCCTCACCATCATTTACAGCAGAAAAATATAATGCACTGATAAACATAGGAAAGTAATGTGACCCTGGTCTCCAGCAACTCAGGCAATGAGAAGTGAAAGATTCAATGGTTCAATTGTGCTTTATTTGTCACGTGGAACTGCATAGTGAAATTCTTTTTGCATATTTGCACATCCAAAGGCCTGTCCGTCGGCGCACTCGGTCTAATGGAGCTGTTTCAATTCCAGATAGGCCTCAGGCTCCTGCAGGGCCTCCTCCATCGCCTTCGATCAGATCAGGCTGCCATCTTGGTGTCCCCTGGGTGCTTCCTGCAGCCGATCTTGAAGGCGCTGGAGCCATTACTCCGCCCCTTGCTCCTCGCGTCCAACGTCTCCAGCGGTAACACGGTCCGCCGAGACTGGGTCCTCCGGGCGGGTTCCCAGTTCCCCAGACCTTTGTGCGGGCGCCGAGCCTTTGGGTCTTCCAGGCGGGCACCACGGCCGTACCACCTAGGGAAGATGTAAGAAGGAACTGCAGATGCTTTAAAACCAGATAGACACAAAAAGCTGGAGTAACTCAGCGGGACAGGCAGCATCTCTAGAGTGAAGGAATGGGTGATGTTTTGGGTCGAGACCCTTCTTCAGACTGGTTAGGGATAAGGGAAACGAGAGATATCGACAGTGATGTGGAGAGATAGAACAATGAATTAAAGATATGTAAAAAAAGTAACGATGATAAAGGAAACAGGCCATTCATTGTAAGCTGATGGTGATGTGGTGAGGCCTTGGGAAGGCCTCTGCCACACGGCACTTTGCCCAATACGAATAAATTCCTAATTCTTCAGTTGAACGGTTCTCATGGAGAGAAGGCAGGAAATGGGATTAGGAGGCAGAGATGATTGAATGGCAGAGTAGACTCGATGGGCCGAATGGCCTAATTCTCCACCTATAACTTGTGAATAACCTGTACTTATTCAAAGCCTCATCAGGCTCAAGAATTATTCTAGGTATCCCATGGTCAGCACATCCAATCTGCATTTACCACAGTGAAACTGAGAAAGCTGCAGTGTTAAAAAATATCTGTTCCTGAGATCTTATCAGATGAATTGTAAATGGTTAGTTTAAATGAAAATGACAAATTCATGTCAAAATAATATTACAACATGATGGCACCAAGTTACTAAAAGATGTCCCAAATTTTTATTTTATAATTATCCTAATAACCGATGAGCTGAATATATCATTCCTTCTGTCATATCAGAATCATATACACAGGACAAGATGTTAAGAAGTCCCTTGTGCCAATAGGTGGGGAGCATTTCACGACATTCGTTGATTGTTGAGAGTGGTAGACGCTCAACATCGGAGGGGGGGGGGGGTAACCTTCAGGACAGTTGGGCACAGGACACATCATCAGTAGTGTACCCTTGCATCACTGGGTGTTTCGGCCTTTTAACACTATACACCCTCCACAAGGGCGGCCCGCTGCAGGATGATCAACCCTCAGCGCATGTCCCGTGTCAAACCATCCCAAAGATTCACCCCGACATACTTGGGGCCCAGCATGGGTCTTTCCGCTTGAGCCAAATCCACCGGCTGCTTCTTTCAGCCGCCTCTGAGAGTGATCTTATGGTCTTCCGCAGAGCCTGACGGTGGATTCCAAGCTCCTTCAGCAGTCTGATGGTAGATGACGCAACAAATCCTCTGCATCCCACTTCAACTGGATAGACTTTGGTGTTCCAGCCACGCTGCGTTGCCTCTGCTGCAAGCTCTGCGTAGCGCAGCTTCTTACGCTCATAGGCCTCCTCAACAGAGTTCTCCCATGGAACTGTGAGCTCTATAATGAGCATGGAATTGGGAAAAAATGTTTTTTTTCATTTTATATTTTTTTTATTAGAAGCAATTGTGCAAGGGTAAAACATTCGGCATCTAAAATTATACAATTATTGTACAGCTTCAATTTTAACCTTTTAACCTGAAAATGAGAGAAAAGAAAAGAGAAAGAACAAGAGAGGGAAAAAGTGAGAAGTGAAAAGATAGTTCGCAAAAGCAGATAGAAAAGATCCCTAGACTACCAAAGTAGTGTGGCCAAAAAGTGAATAAAGATATAAGAGAAAAAAAAAGAAGAAAAAAAGAAAGTGGAGATATACCTGCCCCTCGTCCCTCCCCACCCCCCCGTCATATATAATGGTAATATATAATAGTACGTCATCTGCATACAGCGATATCTTATTATTAGAATATCTAGTATTATAGCCATGAATGTTCGTATGTACTCTTATGCTTTCAGCTAAGGGTTCAATCGCAAGGGCAAATAAAAGAGGTGACAATGCACACCCTTGTCTATTGCCCCTGGATAATTGAAATTTAGGTGAGAGTCGGCAGTCGGCTTGTTCTATAACAACTTTATCCATGAAATAAAATTTTCTCCTAATTGAAATTTTTGCAATACTGTAAAAAGATATTTCCATTCTACTTGGTCAAATGCTTTTTCTGCATCTAATGAAATAATTGATAAGTCTTCTTTTATTGTTCTATGTGAGTACATTATATTAAACAGGCGTCTCAAGTTGTTGAAGGAGTGTCTCTTGGGTATAAACCCAGTTTGATCAGGGTGTATTAATTTACTAACGTATTTACTTAGTCTTCTTGCCAGGGTTTTAGCTAATATTTTCTGGTCTGTATTTAGCAGAGCTATCACTCTATATGATCCTGGCTCTTCGAGATCTGTATCTTGTTTGGGTATCAGTGTAATAGTTGATTTGGCTAAAGTTTGTGGTAGCGTCTGTTCTTTAAATGCATGCATATAAAAGGCTTGTAAACGCGGGGAGATTAATTCATGATTTTTAAAATAAAATTCATTACTAAACCCATCTGGGCCTGGCGTTTTACCATTATTCAGTGATTTAATAGTCTCTTCAATGTCTTTTATTGTGATCTGCGCTTATATTCTTCACGTTCCGCTGCGTTAAATGACGGAAGATTGCAATTGTCATGGAAGTTTTTAATTTTTATCGTTTCTACTGAAGTTTTAGATGTGTATAAATTTTGATAGAATTGTAAAAATCTTTCATTGATGTCTTTAGGGAGTGTAAACAGCTCACCTTTTTCTGATCTAATTTTTTGAATAGTATGATCTTTTTCCATTTTTCTCAACTGGCGTGCTAGAGGTTTGTGCGGTTTGTCGCAGAATTCAAAGTTTTTCTGTTTAGTAATTTGAAATAGCCTGATAACTCTTGCAGAGAGAATTTGATTTAACTTGAATTTTAATACTGCTATCTTATTGTGTTTATCAATAGAAGGATCTATAGCATTTTCTGAATCCAGCTGTCTAATCTGTTCTTCTAATTCCAGTTGTTCCCTCCTGTTCTTTTTATTTTGATATGCTTGATATGGGATAATAGAACTCTAATAAAGGCCTTAAACGATTCCCATAATAACGAGGCTGAAATACCTGGTGTGTCATTTGCCTCATTGTCATTGTCAATTCCATCTGTTGCTTCAGATATTCACAGCAAGCTGGGTCAGTTCATATTTGAGGATTAAATCTCCAGAACATTTTTTTATTGTACATTCCTTCTAGTTTTAAGGAGAAAGTTAGAGGACAATGATCGGAAATAATATTATTATGATATTTGGGATTTGTTGTAAAAGGTATTAGTTTTGTGTCCATCAGAAAGTAATCAATACGTGTATAAGGAAAAAATGCTAATTGCAATAAATTGATCAATGGTCTGATTATCCTGCCCAACCTGCTAAAATCCTTTGGAGTTCTAAATTCAAGTTTAGATTTTTAGAACTTCAGCTAAGTTATGGAGTATTCCCAGGAACTGTATCTCTGGCTTGTTCCAGTTCTAACTTTACACAGTTCTGATTTTTAAAAAGTCAAAAATCAGAACCAATAACTTTCTCACTTCTTCTCCCTCTCTCCCCTTCTCTCCCACTATCTCCCTGCTCACCCCCATCTGTTGCTGCCTGATGTATTGAATTTACTTTTCCTTTCTCTAACATTTTCTTTATCTGTTAATCTAATCTTTTTTCCCTCCTCTACATTTCTGTTCTTGTGCATGACGTGGTATTCATGGCTTATAATTCAACTGCTTTTCCCATCCTTCTCTATTTATTTTACATCATATAACTGGTTAAGTTTGGCCTGATCATTCATATTTCACTCTTTGTAACCCTGTTGAACTTGTTACACGAGGAAAAAATGAATCCTAAATGTGTAGTCATAATATCTCAGTGGTGATTTGAATCTTTACACTGTTACTCAATCTACTTTTATTTCATCATAATAATCAGACTAGATTTTGCCGGATCTTCCTTTAACAATGCAATAAATCTTAATGTAAGTACATGTTTATCATCTGTCAACAGCATACCCACGTGACCATGGCATGTCTTATTAAAGTTTGACATTGTATTTGTTCTCAGTTGACTGCGCTGACTCCATTGTGTAAGCTAGCAAGCTTCATTTAAAGTATGAAACTTTTCTGGATTTCAGTCTGGACATGGCTTCTGGTACTAGAAGGTGAATACATTCACTTTTTTAAAGCTAAGTTGCAATATTATTTCATTCTTACCATGATAATGTTTTTCAGCTAAGATTTCTTAAGAGTTTTGATAATTCCTTTTTGAAGAGAAGTTGCGAATAATGTATGTTCCTTATTCGAACTTCTGCAGAATGACAGTACTGCAAATTAATGTTCTAATTGATAAAGTTTACAATTCTTTAAAATTATTGCAAAAGTTCCTAAAAGCTGATTGCGCTTCATTGAAGCTAGAAAAAAGCAACTAATATTTTTGTACTTTCAATACTTTACCAATTGGAATGATCTTTTTGGATTAATTGTTCTGTATGAATAGATTGGGTTGAACATTGTACTAGAGATGTTATTTATTATTGTCTTAGTCAAAGATTGTTAATCAGTTTTACTCAATTTAACTTTACTGAACCAGGCATACTGGAATCATTCTGTTATTTATGTTATGACTTGTAGCTTTTGGTGATATTAGCACAGCCGAAAAAATGTGCATTTGTACACATACTTCAAGGTTGTTTTCTGTTCAGTTTCTAACCTGCATGAAACGTTCAGCACTGACATTGGATTCACCACAGCATCTTGTGACAGGAATTTAGGTTAAGAAAAAACGGTGGAATACTGTGGCGACATTTTGCCAGCAGCACCACAGCAAAGGATCAAAGATGACAGTTCTGAACTTATTTAGATAAAATAAACAACACAAACCAGTGCTGTAATTGACAAGCTGCTAGTCCATTTAAATGGATTAGCAGTATTGCGATGTACCGACAGCAATGGAGTTACCGATGGCAGGGGATACCCCGGTCCCACGGAGGATCGCGAGTATAGTGCCAGGAAACACCGCGGAGGCCTCCATTGTTCTTGGATATGTTGTCGACGGGGCAGCCTGTAAGTAAAACTGAAGCGCAGGGGACTACGTCCCCGCACCACCCTCACTACCATTTTACTGGCCAATGTACAGTCCCTGGAAAATAAAGTTGAGTACTTAAGGTAGACAAAAATACTGGAGAAACTCAGCGGGTGAGGCAGCATCTATGGAGCGAAGGAAATAGGCAACATTTTGGGTCGAAACCCTTCTTCAGACTGATGTGAGGGTGGGTTTGGGGGGTCGGGGCGGGAGGAAGAATGGAAAAGGGGGAGCCAGAGGGTTGAGAGAGAGCTGAGAAGGGGAGGAGAAAGTAAGGACTATCTGAAATTAGAGAAGTCAATGTTCATACCGCTGGGGTGCAAACTGCCCAAGCGAAATATGAGGTGCTGCTCCTCCAATTGTGTACTAAGGGCAAGGCTGCTTTATCAAAGGGAGATGAGGGATTGCTGTGTGCTCAGCCCTCCAGATTCAGCCCTCCAGACCAAAGCTTTCTCCATTAATCGCCTGGGCCAAACAAAGAAAGGGAGAGGAGGTGGCGTTTGCTTCATGGTAAACTCATTGTGGTGCTCAGATGTAGCGATCCTGTCTAATTCCTGCTCTCCACACCTGGGACAACTGGCAGTGTAATGCCATCCCTTCTACCTCCTGAGGGAATTCACCCCCATCATCATGACCGCAGTGTACAGCCCACACCAGACAGACGATTGTCTAGCACTGGAGGAGCTGCTTGCCGTGGTCAACAAACACCAGACAGCTTACCCCTACACATCTCCTCTCATAGTCGGGGACTTCAACAAAGTCACTGGAAGAAATCACCTTGAAACCACCACTATCAAAGGATCCAACACTCTCGACCAGTGCCTTTCCACCATCAAAGATGTCTACATCCCTCGCTCTCACTCTGGGAAATCTGACCACCTGGCTCATCCTCCTGTGTATAGGCAGTGACTAAACAATACAGCCCCAGCGGTGACAACTGCACAGAGCTGGCCAGTGAAGGCAGAGGAACAACTCTGGGATTACATGGAGTTGAAGACTGGGCAATGTTCAAAGGCAGGGCAATGTTCAAAAACTCAGCAATCACAGTTGTTACTGACTTCATAAGGAAATGTATAGAGGAGTGTGTTCCCATGAAAACCATCCGAGTATTCCCCAATTCCCCAATTCCCCAATGCCTTGGATGAACTGGGAGGTCGGCAATCTTCTGACCAGATCTCGGGGCATTCAAGTCTGGTGATGCAGATTCATATAAGAAGTCCAAATATGTTAAAGGTATTTTCACTCTAAATAGGCAGATGTTCGGCAGCTGTGGCAGGGCTTGCATGTCATTACTTCCTACAAGGCAAAATCAAGTGGCAGTTCAAGCAACAAAAGCCATCACTTCCAGGATGAGCTCAATGTGTTGTGTGCATGCTTCGATCGGGAGAACACTAATGTACCTTCTGCGGCTACCATAGCCCCCAAATGGTCTTGCAATATCAGTTACCGCAACCAACATCAGAAGATCTTTCAGGAGGGTGAACCCTCGGAAAGCGACTGGATTTGATGGTGTACCTGGTCACATTCTCAAAACATGGCATGAGTTTTCTGAAGGATTTCTGACAACAGCCATTGCCCTCTATTCCCAATACAAACTCTATGTCCTCCCTACCAATTACATCCCTTTCCTTGTCAGCCGTCTAAGATTGATCCTGGCGCTTCATAAACTTAATGGCATATTTGATCCAGAGATGTGTTTAAAACTATTTATTCATGCAGTCACTCAGACAACATCTTTCTACTTCATAACATCACTTGACTTTGTGCCTTAATTCTTCTTTCACACAAATGTTGCAGTTATATAGCATGATTTTACATTTAGATGGTTGACCAGACGATTATTTCAGCGGTAGCAGTGTACAGTGATGTGGGAGCTCCTTCATGTTTGTGGATTGGGTATTGTGTCTTGTGTTTTCTAGTCTTTCCTGCATGGACACTGTTTGGGATGCGAGTATTCCAGGCAAAGCCAGAATTGATTTCCATCTCCAAAGGCCAAAGGGTCTGTTCTTGTACTGCATTAATTTTCCATTTCTACATCTCCCAGATGGCACGGGTATAATTTAATGCTGCCCCTTGACAAAATGCACTGCAGTTACTCACCTTGACTACTAACCTCCATCTCTAGGAGGAGCAAGGTTATCAGACTATCGGCTGCATTTTCTGCACCATGCTGACTTGGAAATATTGTGCTACTGTTTTATCATTGTTAAGTTCAACTAGACTAAGTGGGACCCGTAGGGTCCTGTTCCCCCAACACAATATTGCACCGCTCACCTATAGCCTCTAACTGCGCAGGCGCGGCTCATTTCCCTTCATCCCGGAGCACTCCCCCCCCCTCCTCTTCATGTGTGGGAGGGAAGGGAGGGGGGAAGGGAAGTGGGGTGTGTGGCGGGAGGGTGTCTGGGGTGGGAGGGGAGGAGGGGTGTGTGTGGACGGGGAGGTGTAGGAAGGGGGGGAGGGTGGTGTGGGGGAGGGGGTGTGTGGAGGGCGGGGGGGTGTGGTAGGGTGTGTGTGGGAGGGGGAGGGTGTGTATGTGGGCAGGAGGGGTGTGGGAGGGGGTGTGTGTGGGAGGGGGGTAGTTTGTGTGTGTGGTTGGTGTGTGTCTGGGGAGAAGGGTAGTGGGGAGGGGTGTGCAGGCGGGGGTGTTGTGGGGGCGGGGGAGTTGTGGGCGGGGGGTTGTGGGCGTGGGGGGCTTGTGGGGGGAGGGGTGTGTGGGTGGGGGGAGGGGTTTGTGTTGGGGGAGAGGTGTAGATTAGTGTGTCTCTACTATATATATATCAACACACAGAGGAAACACCTTATGCTTTTGTCTCCATGGCATACATCTAATCTAAGAGAGAGAGAGAGAGGGAGAGACACACAGGTTTATGGGCGGGTTGGGATGAAGATCCAGACTGACTGCATAAGGAATGTGCAGCATGCATAATCTGTGTGGTGATATATATATATATATATATATATAGTAGAGACAGCCTATAGAGGGAGTTGTGGCTGGAGAGGGGTGTGTGGGCAGGGGGGAGTGAACTCGGAGAAAAGACGGTGGAAGAGCCATGGGGGAGAGGGGGGTATCACGGGGAGGGGGGAGGACCCAGCGAGGGGGGCCAGAGGGGTAGTGGCTGGAATAGGCGGTGCGATGGGGACTCACAGCGGGCGCTGGTCGCTGGTCGTTCTCCTCCGCCCTTCCTCCTCAGAGTCTCCGCTTTCCCTTTGGAGACATCCCCGACTCCAGGCTGGGCTAGGCCTCTGACCCTGTGCTGCTTGGGGCTGGGCTGCTTGGTGCTGGACTGCTTGGGGTCCCTCCGCAGATTGTTTCCAGTTGGAAACCTCCGCCGGCCATCCTTAGCTCCAGTAAAGACACGATGGTGCTGGAAGGGGCAGACCATCATGCGGAGTAACAGGAGAAAAGACCAATCCACACGGCGCCGACTGGCAGGAGAAAAGATCGATCTGTGCACACGCGGTTTTAAAGATTTTTAAACCTCGCTAAGTTTTACGACATTCAACCGACGGAACAAAACTCGGTGCACTCGCAGCACAGGAGAACGGTGAGTGAACTGGCGAAAAATCGTAGCGCTATCATGATTTTTTGCGCAAATAGAAAGACCGCCAAACCGGAAGATAACAAGATCAGAGTTTTAGTTATGTTTAGATTTTAGAATTAGCAGTGTGGGTGCACCTTTACCTGAAAGACTACTGTGGTTCATGAAGGTGGCTCACTTCATCTTCTCAAGGGCCTTTGGGGATGTACAACCGATTCTGGCCAGTGATACATCCCAAATAAATACATGCAAAGAAACAAGCATTTCACCCACTAGGTGATGTTTACTTGTGACTTATTGTGAACTACATTTGGTATTCCAAGCTTCATCATTGTGGTCCAGAGCTCATGCACTGAACCTTAAGGTTCCGTAAGGAACAATGCTCTAGTTTTTGGTAGATGGGAAAACAGTTATTTTTCTTAATTTGCTGAATTGTAAATTAGTAAGCCTCATGGCAAAATGCAATGCAGATACTCCCCTTTGCAGACATCCCAAACAGTGTTAGTTAGCAGGTTTAGTATGAGTTAATACACGTGAACATCTAACATAAGTATAACTGAAATGCAGAGTTTATTACTTTTACATTCAGTGTAGTGGAGTCTGAAATAAAATAATTATAAAATGCCCTCTGGTCCCACCCATTGGTCAGAATCTGATACCCCTGTGAAGTTATAGACTGTTGAACTATCTTACTCTATAAAATGCTGTTGAATACCAGACTGAATCTCTGCCATGGCTTAAAATAAAACATTGTGCAGTTACAGCAGCAATAAAAGTAATTACTGGATTTGATTAAATTGGTAAATGATTAAAAGATCACCATCACTTGATATTTTGTCTGATAGTGCATGACCACTGAAATATTCTGATCTGTGATCTAAATTATAAAGCAATGTACTGTTTACAAGTTCATTCTCTAAAGGGCCTGTCCCACTTAGGCGATTTTATAGTGGACTGCCGGCGAGTGTCAAACTCGTGGCACTTGCTGAAAAAACGGGAAGTGCAACGGTGACTGTCAGAGTGGAACACACACACACACACACACACACACACACACACACACACACACACACACACACACACGGAAACACACACACACACACACACACACGGAAACACACACACACACACACACGGAAACACACACACACACACACGGAAACACACACACACACACACACGGAAACACACACACACACACACAGAAACACACACACACACACACAGAAACACACACACAGAAACACACACACAGAAACACACACACAGAAACACACACACAGAAACACACACACAGAAACACATCGCCAAGGCGGGGGCCAGAGAAAGCGGGGAGCCCTGTCTGAAATTCACACGGTGGAAAGCCAAGGTGATACAGACACACACCACGGTAAGTCCTTTAAAAGAGCGGGGAGGGGAGAAGTGGGGGGAGAAGGAGTGAAGACACTTTTAAGAAGCCAGACAACTTTTTAATAAGCCAGAGATACACAGCTGTGAAGTTTGGCGGGCATTTAACATTATCGGTCGGTTTTCCTTGGTTCTGAAAACTCGTGCTTATGTTTTTTCCCCCCCAATGAGCCAATGAAAATGCCCGGTCAGTAAAGGAGATTAACTAAAACTACCTACGGCTACCTCGACTACCTACAACTACATGGCGACCCCACTATCACTGCACCTATGACTACAAATGTATCGATTTTCTCCATGGCGAACAATTTTTCAACATGTTGGAAAAATTTGCGGCGACTATACTGAGGCCGCGACTAGTTCCCACAATGCGGGAACTTCTCACAACCATGAAGGAGACTCCCCAGAGACCACCAGCGAACATGTGGCGACCATGTGATGATCATGAGGCGAGCGCAGAGTCTCCTGCACTCGTCTAAAAAGTCACCTAAGTGGGACAGGCCCTTTATGAGCCGTTGGAGAGGTCGCAGAGGGAGGATCTTCACCCGAGCGGTAGGATTTAAAGAGGAGCACGGGGCTTGCTTCTACAGAGGCCCGAGAGCCGTTGGAGAGGTCGCAGAGGGAGGAGCTACACCCGAGCGGTAGGATTTAAAGAGGAGCGCGGGGCTTGCTTCTACAGAGCGCCGAAATCTGCAACGTTCCAAGTTCCACTTCAAAAACTAGTGGGTTTGAGGAAGCCGCTGATTGGCGGAAGCAGACAAGAGGGAGCAGCTGATTGGGAGTCAGATCCCCGCTGATTGTACTGTATTGTAGCAGTTTGTTTTGTATTGTAGCAGTTTGTTTTGTAATTGTATCCAGGGTAAGGGGAGTATGAGGGCCAGGGCAGTTTACTGTTCTGGATGTCAGATGTGGGAAGTCATGGAGTCTGATAGCCCTCCAGATGTCCACATCTGCGCCAGGTGTATCGAGATGGGGCTCCTAATGGACCGTATTAGGAACCTGGAGCAGCAGCTCGATGACCTCCGTCTGGTCAGGGAGAGCGAGGAAGTCATTGAGAGCAGTTACAGGGAGGTGGCCACTCCAAGACCACAGGAGGCAGGCAAGTGGATCACGGTTGGGAGAGGCAAGGGGCACAGGCAGGGACAAGAGAGTACCACGGTGGCTGTACACCTTGACAATAAGTACTCCTGTTTGAGCACTGTTC
>JAXLNO010001094.1:208886-284237 GCA_038087875.1 Malacoraja senta | reverse complement strand
TATTGTTCTTTGGTTTTCTTCATGTGATGCATTATTTATCAAGCAAGTGATTTCCAGACCTGTTACACTGTCTGTGTTAATACTTGTCGAAAGTCAAGGTAAGTCCTGAATCGGTGCCTCCCCCACCGGAGACCGCGGCTTCAGGTTGGTGCAGGCCGCAGGCCGGCGGTCGGTGACTTAAAGTTCCCGCCGCGCCGCAGCCAGAAGCACCGCAGACCGCAGGGCCGGCGGTCGAAGCTCCCCTCCAGGGATCCCCGGTGAGGGACCCCACTCCTGATGGTAAGTCCACGCAGCGCCCGCGGTAGAAGTTGGCCGCGGGCCGACGGTCAGAGCTCTTCTCCCGGGTCCCCAACGAGGGATCCCAGACTGTGGCCCCAGGCTGCCACGGGCCAGCGAATGGAGCTCTCCCCTCCGCCGCTCCGCGACGAGAGTCCACGCTGCGCCCGCAGCTGAAGCCCCGGGCGCGTCTCCGGGAAAGGCCGCACCGATCCTCGATGTTAGGCCACAGGGGAGGCGACATGGAAAAAGTCGCCTCTCCGTGGATAGCCGTGAATCTCTATATAACTAAAAGTCTTCGACTTGATTGTGCCCACGATGTGCCCACGATGTGTCAATCTGGTATTCCTATCTTCTTCCAAAAGCTAGGCCACAGCCTTCCCATTTTCACACATTCTACTCACATTTTTCCCCTCGTGGCAATAAACATCTTCCCGTTGCATTCCCACCTATATTTCTGAAATTATTAATCCTTTAAATTTGAAAACAGCCCCAAAAACTCACTCATTTTGGAAAAAAAAATCTGAGTGACATCACAATGCACTCACAAGACAGGACGGGACACTCCGGGAGGGGAGGGTACTCCAGCGTTCGTGGTGAACGAGGAGTTGCGGCGGCTGCCGGTGCCCGATGCCCGATGCCCGCCCGGTACGTGGTGAGGAGCGTGGTGCCGCGGGCCGAGCCTGGGGACTGGGCCTGGGCTTGAGCCGAGCCTGGTGCGGGAGCTGGAGTGAGTGCCGAGCCCAGGGTTTGGGATGGGGCCGTGACCGGGGCCGAGAAAGAAACCGCTGCTGGAACCAAGGACGAACCTGGGTCCGGGGTCAGGGACGAGCCCTGAGATGAAGTGAGGGCTGGGAGTGGAGCTCAGTCGGCGGCCGAGCTGACGGCTGTAGTCTACAGTCAGGGCCGGGCCGAGAACCAGGCCGAGTTCTAGGCCCTGGCACTGCTCTATGACCTGGGTAGGTGCTGGGGCAGGGAATGGGAGTGAGGGGAGGGGGATGAGGGAAATGAGATGCGGTAGGGAGTGGGGTGGTAGAGGGAGATGGGGAGCGGGGTGGAGAGGGGAATGATCCTGGGGTGATGAGGAGGGAGAGTGGGAGGATTGAGGGAGAGGAGGGGCTAGGGAGGGTAGTTGCCACATCTACATTCCCTCTCTCGCCCCCTCCCTCTCTACCCTCCCTCCCCCTCTCTACCCCCTCCCTATCTACCCTCACTACCACCCTCTCTACCCCCTCCCTATCCACCCCCTCCCTCTCTACCCCCTCCCTCTCCCTCCCTCGCCCTCTCCCTCTCTACCCTCCCTCCCCCTCTCTACCCCCTCCCTATCTACCCTCACTACCACCCTCTCTACCCCCCCTCCCTCTCCACCCCCTCCCTCTCCCTACCTCACCCTCTCCCTCTCTACCCTCCCTTCCCCCACTCTACCCACTCCCTCTACCCCCTCCCTCTCTCTCTCTCTACCCCCTCACTCTCTGCCCCTCTCCCTCTCTACCCCAATCCCCTCCCTCTCTACCCCCTCCCGCTACCTCTCTACCCCCTCCCTCTCTACCCCCTCCCTCTCTGCCCCCTCCCTCTCTACCCCCTCCCTCTCTACCCCCTCACTCTCTACCCTCTCCCTCTCTACCCCCCTCCCCCTCCCATATCTACCTCCCTCCCCTCCCTCTCTGCCCCCTCCCTCTCTACCCCCCTCCCTCTCTATCTCCCCCTCCCCTCTCTACCACCTCCCCTCTCTACCATCCCCCCTCTCTATTTTCTCCCCTCTTGGGATTGAAGAGGAGGGAATGCTGGGGGATGAGGAGAAATGAGCCATGCCTGCGCAGTTGGAGGCTATGCGTGTGGTGCAATATTGCGTTGGGGGAACGGCTTGCGTTGGAGGAACGGGTGAGTGGTGAAATCTTGCATTGGGGGAGCAGAATGAATTCCATGAATAATTTCCATGAATAAATTATTGTAGCTACAGGCCAGCTGGGCTGACCATCCCGTGTTTTGTAAGAACATCCAAGACATGAGCATTGAAATGGGTATTTCAATGGAAAAAACATACTTTGTTATTATGGGAATGTCTCTGTGAAATGACCTCAGAACGTTACATCATGATTTTTGGAACAGAGTATTATTAATCTTCCAAAAATTTTAAATGAGTTCTTTCAAAGTTGACAGTAAGGTCTATCAGCTCCCGTTTGCAAATACTGCCCATGATTACGATGAACTTTACTTCTTAATTTTTTTTATTTTTTAACAGTCTCTACATATAATTTGATCACTTTCCTGCAAGTTATTTGTTGTACATCCTCATGAAACTGAACAGCATAGTTATTAAGCATATCCTGATGAACAGTCAGGCATCAACATACCAAAAGGAAGAATGCATCAATTTGATTATTAAGGCCAAATTTTGCAACATTTTTCCTGGATGTGGATTTCCAATTTTGCAATATTATTTATATAATATTTATATAAATTTATGCTTGGATTTGAGGCAATGCCTCATGGTGCTGACCTCAAAGAAGCTCCATATAAACATCTAGTAATATTTCTTGTAAAGATGTACTATTCCATATGGATGGGGAGAGGTAAAGGTTGGGACAGGTGGAGATGGTAGTGTGGTGCAGGAAACGATGCGATGGGGAATGGGTGTTCTGATCTGCTCAAACTTCAGAAGATTGTGTAAAATCTGTAAAATTGTACAAAAATTTTCTGCTGTTTCTGTCTAATCAACCTCCAAAGTTGTTGTAGAAATTCACTGAACCTCAAGGAAATTATGCACATAAAGATATAGATTTGATATGGTGACCGTTTAAATTATTTTAACCTTGTTAAAGTGATATGCTTATTTTAACCTTGTTAAAGTGATTTCCAGACCTGTTACACTGTCTGTGTTAATATTGTCGAAAGTCCATCTCCATGATTCAATGGTTCAATGGTGCTTTTATTGTCACGTGAGATGTGCGAACACAGTGATATTTTTTATTCATGCAAACGGTCCAGTAGAGTATTGTCATACTCCCGATCCCTGATTAGAAATTGTACAGAAATAGTCTACTGAGCCCACATGCAAAAGGCACCATGATCTGCCACTATTTTCAAAGCCCACGCTCTAGTACTTACGAATGGTGCCTATTCTAGGCAAGTCCCAGGATGTCCAACCATCTCCTTCCTTGGACGCCACATCCCTCTCCTCACCCCTCTACCTTTGTTCCCCGCTGGTGTCTCCCGCAGCTGAATACGAGGGCACAGTAGGCCCTACCCCGGTTCCCTCTCTTCTATCCGCTTTGCTCCTCACCCGTTGCATCTAGCGTCACTGGCTCCAATCTCCCGGTCTCTAGTCTTCGGGGCGTGAGCAGGGGCTGGCACAGTGGGTTCCCCCTCCCTGGCTGACGGTCTGCAGGGTCCAATTAGCAGGGGATCCTTCACAGACTCCCCCTGAAGCCACGATCTGCTGGGTCTTGTGTTTGGCCATGGGGGACCAGCTCAGCCCATGGTATGTTAAAGCAATGGCCAACTAATTTGATTAATTAGCATTTATGAGTTGATAACATCTGGAGTGCCAAGAGTAAGATTCATGATGTGATAGATTAGTTTAGATATACAGCGCTGATACATACCCTTTGGCTCACCGAGTCCGCTCCGACCAGCAATCCCCTTAACACTACCTTACACACATTAGGGACAATTTCACATTTCTATATATATACCAAGCCAATTAACCTACAAATCTGTATGTCTTATGTGTGTGGAAGAAAACCGAAGATCTCAGAGAAAACCCACGCAGTTCACGGGGAGAATGTACAAACTCTGTACAGACAACCACCCGAAGTCAGGATCAGATCTGGGGTCTCTACTGCTACGCCACCGTGCTGCCCAGATAGCATTATGTCATAAAATCACACAGGCATACAGAGATACATTTCAGAAACAGGCTGTTCAGCCCATCAACCGCACCAACTATCAACCACCCATTTTAAACCAATCGTACATTGAATTGAAAAGGAAATAGAACAGAAATAAAGAAACAAAAAAACTGCAGATGCCGGTTTATACCAAACATAGACACAAAGTGTTGGATTAACTCAACGGACCAGGCGTCCTTTTGTTCCAGAGATGCTGCCTGACCCACTGAGTTACTCCAGCACTTTGTGTTGGAGTAACTCAGTTAAATAGAATGGGGCCAGAGGTTCACCAGTAATAATGACTGCATTGATAAGAAAGGCCTCTGCACTCACTGGCTTTGACTGAATAGATGGTGCTAAGACAACAACCTTTCACTCAATGTCAGCAAGACAAAGGAGATAATGACCAACTTCAGGAAGCGTAGAGGTACACCTACCTTGATGGTGTCAAGGCAGAGATGGTTGCAAGCTTCAGGTGCCTAGGAGTAAATATCACCTGCAACTTGGCAGGGACTTGCCATGTTGAAGTAATGGCCAAGAAAGCACATCTACGCCTCTTCTTCCTTAGAAGACTTAAGGGTCTGTCCCACTTGGCGATTTTTTTCGGTGACTGCCGGCGTCATATCAGTGTCGCCAAAAGATTTTGAACAAAATCCAGCGGCGACAAAAATATGTTGCGACACTTGAAAAAATACCTTTTATACGTCAAAAATACGTCATACATCATCATGCTGCTTCACGTCGCATCACGCTGCAAATTTTTCAGTGACCTGATACGTCAGTCAATGATGCCGGCAGTCGCTGAAAAAATCACCAAGTGGGACAGGCCCTTAAGGAAGCCAACAACTCTCACCAACTTCTACAGATGCGCCATAGAAAGCATTTTATCAGGATGCATCACAGCATGGTTTGGGAACAGCTCCATCCAAGATCGCAAGAAAGTGCAGAGAATTGTGGATGCAGCCCAGACTATCATGCAAACCAACCACCCTTCCATTGAATCCATCCACACTTCACACTGCCTCCATAGGGCCACCAGCACAATCAAGGACAAGTCTCTCCCCAGTCACTCCCTCTTCTCCCCTCTCCCATCAGGCAAGAGGTACAGAAGTATGAAAACGCATACCTCCAGATTTCAGGACAGGTTCTTCCCAGCTGTTATCAGACAACTGAACTATCCTATCACAGACTAGAAAGTAGTCCTGACCTCCCATCTACCTCATTGGAGACCCTCACTTTATCTTTAATCAAACTTTTCTGGACTTTATCTTGCAGTAAATGTTATTCTCTTTATCCTGTATGTGTACACTGTGGACGGCCTGATTGTAATCATGTATTGTATAGTCTTTCCACTGACTGGATAGCAAGCAACAAAAAAGCTTTTCACTGTATCTTGGTACATGTAACAATAAACTAAAATAACGTAAAGTAAACTAAGCCAAGCAGAAGTTTGTAGAGGATGGTCTTTTCAGTCAAGACAATAATAGAACCTATTTACAATTTTTTACATATTTCTGAGAACATTGCACCTCTTAAATGGCGGATGTGCAGGAGTAGGGTGCCGTTGTGTATGGCTGCTCTGCCTGCAGTCTGCCCTTTCACCCTTTTTTATTTTATTTTTTAGTCCTGTTAAAAAACAAAATGTTAGTTGGAGGTCTTTTATGTGGTGGGTGGGAGAGGGGAAGGGGGAAACTTTATTTCCTAGTACCTACCTGGTCGGAGAGGCGGCTTCCCTCCGAGCTGTTTCTTCGTCCCTTCCTCGCGGCCTACCATTGAGACTGGAGCGGCGTTTCCCGTCGGGACCGGCCGGGACTGCAGCTTCGGCGGCGGCACAGCGCTGGGTCACCATCATGGAGCGGGCGATGCCTTACCGGGTCACCGTGCGGTAAGCTCCGGAGTGCTGTGACCGCCGACTCCAACATCGCGGAGCTGCGGTCTGTGGAGCGTTCAGCCACGGGCAGCGCTGAATTTGGAACACCGCTGAGCCTGGGATCGAGATCGCCAGGCTCGGAGCTCCAACCGGCGCGGCCTGAGGACTACGGGAGCCGCGGTCTCCGGGGAGGAGGCGGCCGCTCCAGACTTTCCAAGCCGCTGAGGAATGTTCACCCGATGCCGGAGCTCCAGCTTCACGGCAAGAAGGCCTGAAAACATCGGACTGGCTGCAAGGCCACAAATGGGCCCCGACCTCGGGTGGTCACAGAGGAAGAGAACTAAACTTTCTGGTGCATTTCCCCACAGTGGAAATTTTTGATTCTGTTGTGGGGGGATGTTTGTGTTGAACTCTATAATGTGTTGTGTCATTTAAAAAAAAAAAAATTAAAATCTTTTTCTATGGATGTACGGAAACTTATTATTTATTTTATGTAAAGCACTTTGGTTTCAACTCGAGTTGATTTAAAACGTGCTATATAAATAAATCTTACTTACTTACTTACTTAAATGTATTCTTTCCTGACTGCAAATTGAGGAGCGAGAATAGGTTTTTGTTTCAGTTTTGATAATCTTGATATAATCCAAAGGAGCAGAGAAATTGACTGCGGTTACAGATGACAAGATAGATATGGATGAGAAAGGATCATTTAGTCTGTTTGGGTAAAACTGACAATCACTCCAAAATATCAGCCAGTTGGGCTTTTACTTACAAACAGTAAACCTTTTGAATTCCTGCTTATGGATTGTGCAGAGTATTCAGTCAGTTCGATGTTCTGCATTCTTCATTTAGATTTAAATTCAGCTCTTATATTAATCTTTTACATTTATTTATAATTTTATCAAAGGCCCTGGTCCTGTCTCATTTTGTAAATGAAGATCCATGTTTCTCTAATACATATTTTCTCAAACTTTAGTCAGCCAGTTTCCAAGAGCTTTTCTCAGTAATATCACCAGGAATGTCAACTTGGTGTCAGAATGGTCAATTGAGAAGGTAAAGAAAGACTGAAAATGATGTTGGTGCCGTGCTGCTTTGCCTCATGCATGGCATTTAAAGAACAGCAGGAACATAGTATTGAAGAATTTGGGTAATTTGCCAATAATTTTAATATAAGACATTTCAAAGTGACAGAGTCCACATCCATATCTGCATTGTTCCTTACAGACTGATGTCAAATGTAGGCTGGGAGTGTCTCACGGGACAATATGCTAACCAGGGAGGGGTAGAAATTGGCTTCACAAGCACAGGTTATGACCTGGGAGCACACTGTTTGCCAGTCCTTTTAACTGGGAAAAGATATATCATATCAGGTGAAAATGTGAAAATGGGTGTGTTGGATGAGCTTCAAGTTAAATAAGTTATAAAGGTTAATGTAAAGATGATTAACATTAAACATTGCCCATTGGCCTGGACTATTTGCTCAATGGGGAATTGAAAGTACTCCATATTAATAATCTGCAGGGTTTCTCTCAGATTTTTCATGGATTTGTTTGAGGGGATGTGGAAATTATCAATCTATTTCCAAGCACCAGTCTCCAAGCACATTTGGGGTGTGTATTAACTAAGCATATGTCCCTTTAAGTAATGCGATTGAATGATCCTTACTGAGACACACTTATCTTTAATATTCACAAACTAGGCATCGCTGACATCTGCATTACTTAATATTTACCTGTAAATGGCCTTAGAAGAGATGTTGACAAAGCTGTCTTTAAAGGCTGTAGTCGACATCTCACTATAGAAAAATATATGAATTGATGTCAGGGGTGACTTTTCTATAGGGATCCCCTTTAACCAGTAGGTTATCGTCAACAGCTAATGAAATGGATAATTCTGAGAAGAATTTCTGAACTGCAAGATTTGTTTTCAGCTTTGAGCATCAGAAATAAAATGAAAGATGGATCTTTAATTGCTGGGAAGAGCTTGTACTATTTATTGTTGGTGTAAATCTGATTTTAACCACCAGGTGGCGATACTGCCCGAATATTGAAGACAAGTGGAAGCTTTCAGTTTAAACAAATCTATCCTTCTGTTACAAGGGAAATCCACAAATTAATACGAGTCTTGCTACCTGGAATTGTACTGCATAATTTGCTGGGAATTACTCAGTTTTTATAATTAGATACGGAATTATCAAAAAACATTCAAAGGACCCAATGAGGTCCTTGTCTTTGATCTTGGTCTCCGTCTTGAGGTTGGAAAGAACAAGAAATGGATTTGTTGTTAGTAAGGAATAACAGTCATGGTTGCCTTCACGTCCCTGAAGGATCCTAGAACAATGCACTGACTCATGGAGAGCAGCGCTCAGTGCAAATTTGCATTACAAGAGATCTGGTCAGACTAATGAAGAATGACCAAACTAGTTGCTCGTCATCTATGTTTGTTATGCAGTTTCAGGAAATAAAGTGGGGGCCGTGCAGAGTATCGGATGGAGGAAAATTCATTTCCCCCCCCCAGAGATAAGGACATTAAGGGGAAAGTGATTGGGTTGATCAACAGCTGTTGTGGCAAATTTAAGAATAGTAGAATGATAACACAAAGAGGGAGACCATTGTGCCCATCATACCTATATACCAGTCATGAACTAGGCATGTGGGAGTATGAAAGTATAATGGGTGACATGGATTTAGGCTCAAACTCATCATTAGGTCATCTGATATGCAAAACATAGCCATTTTAGCTTACAGAGTCTTGCATTGACTCGGTAAACTCCTATTAGAACTAAAGAAAAAGAAACAGGAGAAGGCCATTTGGTGTCTTGAACTTGCTCCATAACAATGGTACTATTGATGAATCCTGTTTTTCTCCTGATCCCATTTCCCCAGTTCCCCTCATATCCTCATTCTGGAATAACCACGGTGACGGAACATCAATGGACTGCTGAAGTAGGGAATTCCAAAGGTTCACAACCCTCATTAATGTGATTACATTTATCTCACTTCATTCCTTTAAGACCAATCTTTTATTGAGACTATGGCTTCTAATCCTAGTTTAAGGTAACAGATTTTCAGTATCATCGATGTAAATTGTCCCCAGAACCGTCTATTTTTTGATTAGATTACCAACCACACATTAACCCTTCTTCCATTCTCTATCAGTTACAATATATTTAAAAAAATGAATAGATTTGCAAAGCATGAATTTCCTTTCATAAAATAATGTTAACTTTGTCTAATCATGCTTTATCGCATTCTGATCATTTTTCCCGAGGGGTCTCCTGCAATTACTAATTAATCCTGTTTCACAAGATAAGCCCCAAAACAGCTTATTTTCATGTTAACTCTATAACGTATTGCTCCCGTAATCTGTTCTGAATTCTTTCCATAAACTGGCTGTGGAGAGTTGGAATTGAATTCACACCTAGACCACTCAACCAGGATGAAACTAAATATCCAAACAGTGGACCAACACAAATAGTTTTCAGTACTATCTATTACAAACAGATTTACACTAACTATATCGTGGGACAGGCATTAACAGACAGCAATATTTCCATTTGAGAACAAATTAGCTATTTAATGCAGTTCAATTGACAATTTAGAACTACATTCAGGCCAAAATGTTGGAAAATGCTATTGTAATTAATTTACAATGAATTTTGGTGTATTACATGCATAGATGCATTTTACTTTCAAAATTCTATTGTTTGAACTTTTTTGAAACAAGAAACATGTGACCTGATAGTTATGGTGTAAAGTCTTTGTAATTATGAGCTACAGTGAACACACAACAGGCTGTATACATGTATGTGTGTTCATAAGGTCATAAGGTCATAATGAATAGGAGTAGAATTAAGCCATTCGGCCCATCAAGTCTACTCCGCCATTCAATCAAGTCTACTCCGCCATGGCTGATCTGTCTCTCCCTCCTAGCCTCATTCTCCTGCCTTCTCCCCATAACTGACACCTGTATTAATCAAGAATCTATCTATCTCTGCCATAAATTTATCCACTGACTTGGCCTCCACAGCCTTTGTGGCAAAGAATTCCACAGATTTACCACTTTCTGACTAAAGAATTTTTTCCTCATCTCCTTCCTAAAAGAACGTACTTTAATTCTGAGGCTATGGCCTCTAGTTGACTCTCCCACTAGTGGAAACATCCTCTTCACATCCACTCTATCCAAGCCTTTCACTATTCTGTATGTTTTAATGAGGCACCCCCTCATTCTTCTAACCTCCAGCGAGTACAGGTCCAGTACCGACAAACACTCATCATTGGTTAACCTACTCATTCCTGGGATAATTCCTGTAAACCTCCTCTGGACCCGCTCTAGAGCCAGCACATCCTTCCTCAAATATGGTGCCCAAAATTGCTCACAATATTCCAAATGCAGTCTTACCAGCACCTTATAGAGCCTCAACATTACACCCCTAGATCAGCAGAAGATGTTTAGAGACATTTGACGTCCATTTGATTGCATTTGTGTATTAAGCGCACTTTCAGCTCCTTAAAGGAATATCTGTTTACATTTTTATCTGCATATCAATATATTCTTGGAGTCACAGAGTTTTAGTTTGTGAGTGCGTGGGTGAATGTGTGCAATTGTGTGTGTGTGTGGGCAAGCATTCAGTCTGTATATATATGTGTGTGTGTGTGTGTGTGGGCGAGCATTCAGTCTGTGTATATGTGTGTGTGTGCGCAAAGTGCTGTTAAGTAAAAGTCAGCTCTCTCAGGACTATGTACAGTATTCAGTTCTATTCTATGGTATTAGTACTCAGGAAGGGTTCAACAATATCTGGAAATATTAAAAGTCATTGAATCTCTTGAGAATAGAGTGGTTTCATATTTATATTATATATTTTAAGTATTAAATCCATTTTCCTAAAATAGAACATTGAGGTATTGGAATGCAACCAAGATGTGCCTTTGTTTGTTTTAAGATGGAAATGTTATATTTTGTTTTCATTAAAGTTGGATCATTGCAGGGCCAATGTATTTAGGAACAATCCAAAAATGTGAAGAAACGGAAGAACCAGGTGCAGATGTTCAGGAGCGACTGAGGAAAGTGGGAGATGGGGTTGCAGGGATGTTTGGTGAAACAATCTCCCTCTGCCTCCTTCTTTCCGGTAATGTGAGTAACAGCTACCCACTTGGTTACAAACCTTGCAATCCCATGTCTTCAGCAGAGTTTGAAATAACTATATCTGTAATACACAGTATTATGATAAGCAAGCGCAATTGGGGCTTGAGAACAGATTTAGTTTAGTTTAGTTTTATTTGGTTTCTTGATACAGTGTAGAAACGGGCCCTTCGACTCACCGAGTCCACGCCGACCGGTGATCACCCTGGCCACTAGCCGATGTACACTAGTACCATTCTACACACGAAGGACAATTTACCAAAGCCAATTAGCCTACAAACCTGTACATCTTTGGGGTGTGGGAGGAATCTGGAGCACACGGACAAAACCCACGCGGTCACAGGGAGAAAGTACAACCTCCGTACAGACAGCACCCGTGGTCAGGATCGAACCCGGGTCTCTGGCGCTGAAAGGCAGCACCTCTATTGCTGCGCCACTGTGCCGCCTTTGTAATATTTTAATAAACTGAGCAAAGCGTGATTGAATCGGGATAATTTCTTGTGATATTTTGTCTTAAGCTGATGAGAAGCGACATCTTGCACTAAATATAGTTTTTCTAAAGGCTCTGTCCCATGGGTAGGCGGTTACTGGCGGTGAAGCGCGGCGTCGCCGGAAGAGGGGACCGCACGGCAACCGCGAGAGCGCCGCGCCTGTGCCGCGGGAGCGCCGCACGGATGCTGCGCGGGGGCCGAGTGATCTCCGTACGGCCGGTCCCACGAGCGTGCGGCGTCGGGTGATGACGACATCGCGCAACGCGACGCGCTACGCGATGACGTCATTTCGGATCGCGGGGCATTACAGATGTAATTGAAGAGAGTGAAACAACGTCACCAGGATGTTATTTGTAATGCAATGTTTCGGTTATGAAGGGAGACTGGATTGATTTGCTTTCCCTGAAGCAGAGGAGAGATTTGATTGAGATGTACAGTATAAGATTATGAGAGGTATTGATAGGCAAAGTTGTAAGAAGCCTTTCCCCATGACAGAGGTAGATAAAACTATGGGGTAAGGTAATTTAAGGTAAGGGGAATCTGAATTTTTTTTTCCACCTAGAGAGTGGTTGGAATCTGGAATGTTTTACCTGAACAGGTGGTGGAGGTTGGTACTCCCATCATGTTTATGGAGGATCTAGTTCAGCACTTAAATCACAAAGCATAGAAGGCTATAGACCATGTGTTGATAAGTTAGATTACTATAGATGGATCGCTGATTGTTGGATTTGGTGGGCCAAAGGACATCTGTATAACTCCATACCTCTAAATCTACATTATAGCATAAAGAAGAAACAACACTGAGCTTCAAGGGAAAAATAAGCTTGCCAAATCTGGGAGATGATCGCGGCGCTGTGGCGGTGCTCGTGCCGCACTCGTGCCGCACTGGCGGCGGCTGTGGCGGTGCTTGTGGTGCTCACGGCGCTCGTGCTGCACCGGCGGCGGCTGTGGCGGTGCTCGTGGTGCTCACGGCGCTCGTGCCGCACTGGCGGCGGCTGTGGCGGTGCTCGTGCCGCACTGGCGGCGGCTGTGGCGGTGCTCGTGTCGCACTGGCGGCGGCTGTGGCGGTGCTCATGCCGCACTGGCGGCGGCTGTGGCGGTGCTCGTGCCGCACTGGCGGCGGCTGTGCGGTAGGACAACATTTTTGAACGTTGTCGGTTTTTTGTGAGCACCGTGCAGTGTTGGGACCAACACCGCACGGTCCCGGTGGTGTGCGTGGGACCGACCCCGCAGTCTCTGGCGGTCCACGAGCGGTACAAACTTCCTGCTTCACCGCCAGTAACCGCCAGTAACCGCATACCCGTGAGACAGGCCTTTAAACTAGCTGTCTATGATTTGTTACATTACATTGTTACATTACATTCCTTCTTTAACAACAATGACACCAAACTGTGCTCCTTTGTTGGTATAAGAGAGGTAAAAGGAAAAGATGAATAGACCAGGATTCCAGCAGCTTATTCCCACTTGATTGCAGGTTGCTAAATGTGTATCCTGTGTGGTTGAATTGAATGGTTGAATATGATTCAACACAAGGAATGATTAACAGGAAAAGAAAAGCATAAATTCCCTGTGCAAATAAGGAATACCTTGAAAAGGATCAACAGAAAAGGGAGAGAGGTGGATTGATTTTTTTAAAGAGCATTGATTGCACAATCTATAATATGTTGGGTGGGTCAGAAATTTCTTTCTTGAAAAATGCTGATAAACATTTCAGGCTACATCAATTAAAATACACTTTTTAAAAAATCGTTACCCACAGATGCTGCAATTGATATTTATTGATAATTTGACCCCTGTGCTATGACAGTTTGGATAATGGACAGATGACTTGCCTTTGCGTTCTGGAAAGTCATGATATGGACCATTTTTAAGGAACGGAACCCTTGTAACGTAGGGGAAACCTGTAACGTTGGAGAACTGTCAAAATGTAGTAACACACCTATCACCGATCCAGATATGCTGCCTGACCCACTGAGTTACTCCATCATGTTGCTAGTTTAAGAGCCTGCCACTTGATCTTATCGCCAAACTAATTTCCGACCCGAAATGTCGTCGATCCATTCCCTGCACAGATGGCTCCTGACCCACCAGCTCAACTTGTTTTGCACAATATTCTTGCATCTGTAGTTTCTTGTGTCAATGTCTTAATTTTTATAGTAATATTTAAAGTTAAGCAGTTCTCCTAAAATTCACCAGGTGGCAATACAGGATAAATGTTTGGAAAGAGGAGACACTCCCTTTAGCAGCAGAGCTGAGGCTGGGAATAGAGCCGAGACTTGGTGGGTCAAAGGACTTATTGCCTTCAATTCGAATCATTTGGCAATGATCACACTTTTACAAAGAAAATTACACCTGGAATTGTCACTGTCCCACATAAACCAATCTATCTACCTTCCTGCACATCCCAACCAACAATCTACCAGCCTCTGCGTTGGACTTCTAACTAGTTGTTGTTCTGATGTAAGGGACACAGAAAATGATGGTGGAGCTGATAGTGAGTAGAATATTCTTTGGAGTAATCGCAGAAGGATTTTAATCCTGATAAGTGTGAGGAGCTGTATTTGGGGATGGGGTGAGGGGTTATCAAATGTGTTTTCAACATATCATGAGCATTAGGGCTCCAGAAGTGAACACATTCAAAGATCCATGGAGGTGGCTGCACAGATAGATAGGGTGGTGAAAAAGGCCTATTGGATGCTTGCCTTCATTAACAGGGCATAGAATATAAGATAGGGAGGTATTGATTAAGCATAAATTTATTAAATATTGGCCACACCACAGCTGGATTATTGTGTGCAATTCTGATGATTTTTATTTTATTTTATTTAATTTAATTTATTGTCATTGTCTTCAATTAAGAGACAACAAATTATTTTTCCCTTACAGTCATACAAAAAAATAAAATAAAACCCCCCCACAAAAACACAGAACACAGTAGTCCACAACACAAACATCCCCACAGCGGCACCAAAGTTCCCCACTTTGAGGGAAGGAACCAAAGTCCAGTCAACCTCCTCGCTGATGTTCCACAATGTTCACCCGTGGTTGGGGCCTCCCGAGCCCCCCGCAATCGCCGCTACGGGTGGCCTGATGTTCAGGCCCTCTAGCCGGGAACGATGGAACCCCGATGTCGAACGGGAGAACATCCTCAGCGGCCTGGACCTCTGAATCGGCCACCTTCCACCTTCCACCGGAGTCCGTGGCTCCCGATGTCCACAGGCCGCGCTGGGCGGAGATTCGCGCTGGCGACCCCCGGCAAAGGGTCCCAGGACTCCGCGATGTTAAAGTCAGCGCCGCCCGCGTTGGGAGCTCCGCATCCACAGCTCCGCAATGTTGGAGCAGCGGCCAACACTCTGGAGCTCCAAGCGGCAATCCCAGGTAAGGACTCGCCCGCTCCGTGATGTTCCCAGCGCCTCGCCGCCGCTGCTGAAGCTCTGGTCCGGTCTGGTAGGAAAGGCCGCGCCAATCCAGTTGGTGGGCCACGGGGGGGGGGGAGGGCGAGGACGCGACTCGGACAATAGCCGCATCCTCGCCAGGAAGCGACTGAAGGACGGTTTCCCCCTTACGCTACCCGCTTCCCCCACATAAAATACTGGAAAAAAACGGAAAAGACACACTCTAAACATAACAAAATAAAAAAAGACAGCCAGACCGTGGGCGGAGGCAGCTAGCAACAGCGCCACCGGATGACTACATTATAGGAAGGACATGATTGCACTGGAGAGGAGGTTCACCAGGATGTTGCTTGGGAAGTTATGAGGGGGGACTGGATAGGCTGGGTTTGTTTAACTTTGAGCAGAGGTGGCTGATTGGGTGACCTGATAGTGGCATACAAAATTATGAGAGGTATAGATAGGATAGTGAATAAGAAACTCTTTCCCTGTGGTAGAGTTTTAGTTTTTTTATAGATATAGCACGGAAACAGGCCCCTCGGTCCACCGATCAGCGATCACCCTGCATATTAACACTACCCTACACACACTAGGACAATTTACACATACACCAAGCTAATTAACCTACATACCTGTACTTCTTTGATGTGGGAGGAACTATGATTTCAGAGAAAACCCACACGGTTACGTGGAGAACGTACAAACTCCGTACAGATAGCATCCGTAGTTGGGATCGAACCCGGGTCTCCAGAGCTGCAAGCTCTATAAGGCAGCAACTCTACCGCATGCCACCGTGCCTGCCCATAACACCAGAGTTGTCCAATTTAGAGAGCATAGATTCAAGATGAATTTTAGGTGGAATTTGTGGAAGAACTTTTTTACCCAGAGGATGGATGAAGTCTGGTACACACGTCTGAGAAAGTGATGAGGGGCAGGTACTCTCACAAAGTTTAAGAAGTATCTTGATGAGTATTTGAATCACCAAGGCATGGAAGGCTATAGACCAACAGGTAAATTGAATTAGTATGAGATAGGTACATGATAGTTGGTGCAGACTTGGTGGGTCAAAGGACCTGTTTCTGTGCAATATGAATATATGTATCCGCAGCATATCCTGTAGTGCTATTCTTTCCAGGTGTCTGCCCCCTACTCCATTAGTCTGAAATAGGGTCCTGACCTGAAACGTCATCTGCCCATTCCTTCCATAGATGCTGCCTGACCCGTTGAGTTCCTCCAGCGCTTTGTTTTTTGCAGTTGACCTCCCTTTCTTTGTTGATGAACTTGCATACAATATTCCAGCTGTGGTGTGGCCAATGTTTAATAAATTGATGCTTAATCAATAGCTTTTCTGTGGCAATTGTTTTCTTTATTACTTCTCATTTTCCCTCTATCACCAAGTCACATTTTTGTGCAGGTGGAATCTCATACCTTCCTAACCTTTATTTCCTCTCCTAATCTAATCATAATTTTCAGACAGGAGGCACTTTGTTCTAAAGAAGTATGTTAGCTATCTAGATTGATCTTTCTAGCCTTGAAAACCAATCATATTTACTACATGGAAGGAGGCTATTTTGGTCCATTGTGTCTATGCCGGCTCAGAGTCCTATTAATTTTCCTTGTAACATCCTCTCCCCACTCCCAAAATCCCTCTGGATTCTACCACTCGCCAACACACTAAGGGCATTTACAATAGGAATGGAATGGAATGGAATACTTTATTGTCACGTGTGACAAGGCACAGTGAAATTCTTTGCTTGCATACCCAAGGTATGCAAATAGTCGCCACTTCATCGGCACTGACAAATTTACAAAGTACCCCACACCGGGTCCTCCATTGTTCATTGTTCTTCCCCCTCCCTCATGTCGGTCACCCCACGCTGGGTCCATTAACCTACCAACGAGTGTTACTCTTGGTTGTGGGAGTAAATTGAACTAGTTGGAGGGAACCCACAGAAGCGTAGGGAGAACATGCAAACTCCTCACAGGTGGCACCAAGGTCAGGATCCCAAACCAGCCCCTGGAGGTCTGAGGCACCAATAGCTGTGACATTGTGCTGCCCCAACAACACCAGGTTTTTTTCCTTGGTGATGTTAAACCTGCCTTTTATAAAAATGCATATATAAATGCATTGCAAGATAGCAATAAAATCTGAATGTAGGCTGTTCAGGTATGAACTGGAAACCAGTTTGCAGGAGGGTCTTGACCCGAAACGTCACTCATTCCTTTCCTCCAGAGATGCTGCCCGTCCCGCTGAGTTACTCCAGGTTTTTGTGTCTACCTTTGGTTTAAACCAGCATCTACAGTTCCTTCCTACTCAACCAAAGCCCAGCTGATTTTACTGTGTAAAATAATACTGTGTAAAATTGGCTGCAATCACTGAATCTTCACAGGGTCTGTTCCTTGCTGGAAACCCCTATACCAGTTTACAACCCCAACATCCTCCACCCTTTTTCAGTCCTAGCATACCCCTCATCTCCTGGGAATAGCATTGTATACATAGATTCCTAATAGGAATTCCAACTCTACATGAGCTGGATAAAGTGCAGCAATAGTTTATAAGTGACTGCCCCCCACCTCCCCCACCCACTTCAGAAGAATGCCAGGCCCTTCTGATCCATATTGCGATTGGACATGGCACAATGCCAAGTGTAATACTGATGCCTGCACTTTGTGCTTCTCAGTAACTAGTCTCCCACCAGCGGTTAAGTGCAGCGACAGAATTATCACAAAATGCTGCTGTCTCACAGATTTTAATGAAATTTCTTTTTGAAACGGCCTTATGTTAGAAACACATCCAAAATGTGACGAACATAAGCAGAATGGTTTAAAGGCTTGAAAGAAATTTTGAATTTCAGTTAACTGAAACCTTGTTTTTAGGCACATTTCAGCTCAGGATTTTGACAGCAGAAATTCACCCTGATGTTTCATTTTGACAGCAGGACATGTACTGATTTTTGCTGCAGAGTTTCAAAATTATTACAGTTATAACCAACTGACCTATGGAAAGTGAAATAAAAAAAGAACATTCCAGAGGCAACTTGTTTTTTTCCAAAGGAATGATTTGGAAGAGTAATTAAGGGATTTCAGTTAGTGTTCAGACAGAGATTAAGCACTTTATGTGTTGAATTCCATTGAAAAGGGAGGTACATTCTGCTGGTTTTTGAAGGGAAACAATAAGAGCAAGCACTCAGATCATCCTTGGAACCCAGAAATAGTTTATTTTTGATTTGGGACCATGTAAAGCTCTCACTATCAATGTCGTTCACTACCAATAGGTTTTGTTTTACACCCAACTGATAAAACAGCAAACAGAACTTCTCACATTTGATAATTTGCTGCTGAAAGTTACATCATTGAAAACGCTTTAAATAAAAGCAAATGTCTAGAAATTGGGTTACTCCTTAAAAGTGCAAAGCTTGCTTCATGTGTTCAATCATCTTCCTCATTATAAAGCATGCATATTGAATGAATTCATAACTGTGAACATCGTCCATTGAAGTCCACAGACTAACTGATGTGAGGCATGGGTATCTGAAACAACACTAGACACTATTCAAGAGCTCTTTGTAGACTATCTCTGGAGCTTCCTATGAATATATTTCAAAGTCAAAGTCAAAGTCAATTTTATTCGTCAAATGCACCCGAAGGTGCAGTGAAATGAATTTGTCAGCAGCGATGCACTTAAAAAGAACACACAATACACAATAGAATTTAACACAAGCATCCACCACTGCATTCTTCACTGTGGTGGAAGGCAACAAAGTTCAGTCAGTCCTCCTCCTTTGTTCGTCCCTGGTCGGGGCCATAAACCCTCTGTAGTCGCTGCAACGGATGGCCTGATGTGCAGGCCCTCTCGTCAGGATGATCAAACTTCCGACGTTGGGACAGTCAAACACACTCTTGGAGTGCCCGAATCAGCACTTTCCTACCAGAGACCGTGGCTTCAGGATGTTATAGGCTGCAGGCCGGCAGTCGGTGCTCTTCTCCGGCGATCCCCGGCAAGGGATCCCAGACTCCAGATGGTAAGTCCATGCTACGCCCGCGGCTAGAAGCTCCGCAGACCACTGCCCCATGATGCCAAAGTCACCAGGCCAGCGATCGGAGCATTCCTCTCTGGCGACCTCCGGCAAGGGTTCGCCCGCTCCGCGATGGAAAAGTCCACGCTGCGCCTGCTGCTGAAGCTCTGGGCCCGACTCCGGGAAAGGCCGCTCCAATTGATGCTGTTAGGCCGCGAGGGAGGCGACATGGAAAAAGTCGCCTCTCGTCGAGGAGGCGACCAAAAGCGGTTCCCCCCTTCCCCCCCCCTCCCCCCCCACACAAACATAAGACACACCAAGAGACAACTTGAAGCCCAGAGTGCAATTAGTAACATGACACATTGCGTAGAGAATGAACAGTCTTATAGTAACAAAAATTATTCATTAACAATAATACAATATTACATACACTACTGCTGAGATCTTTCTTGCACAGATAATACATATTTTGCTGATCTTACCCTCATGCCATAGATCAGCCATCATCATCAAGGACCTACACCACCCTGGCCACACTCTCATTTCATTCCTGCCATCGGGAAGAAGATATAAGGAGTCTGAAAACTGACCTCCAATTTCAGAAGCAGCTTATTCCCAACAACCATCAGACTATTGAACACTACAAATACCAACTTAACTTTGAATTACAAACTATCCTGGTTGCACTAGGGAATTTGGGGTTTTGTTTTGCTCTAATCTTATTATTTTTTTAATTGAACTTTACATTAAACAAAAATATATCATGTAATGTATTGAGTACTGTGTTTACAGACCTGTTATGCTGCTACATGTAAGAATGGCATTGCTCTGTTGTGGTGTACATGACAATTAAACACTCTTGATTCTCTTGACTCTTGGGCCTTCATTTAATTGTTGATGAAATGAAATCAACAGCATGGTAAGGACCAACAGAAGTATTGGATCATCCTCAAAATGATACAGCACAGAGCATCCTTATGGTAGTAGGCTTGTTAAAATAAATCTGCACTATGCCAGGTGTAGGATGGAGGCAGGTCTGAATTGGTGTACAAATGTTGAGAGGTGGGGAGAGGGAATTGTTGATCATCCAGCATGATCATTTAATTATTTCCATATATCACCAATAATTTCCATATATCACCAATTACTGTTATACTTTCTCCTATATACCATATCCCTCCAGTTTGTTCAGCTCTTTTTCTACCAGTGCTTTTAGTGCATATGATGCCGGTTTAGCTTTGATGTTTGATGTTAGTTTTGAAATTGTGTGCAATTTGTGTTCTTCAATGCCCATGGTTGTGATGTTTTCATGCTCAATGCATTTTTCCAATCCATTCTCAACACTTTCATCCAATCTCTAATCAGTAGCAGAGCCTTTTGTACATTCCATTTCTCCTTTCTTAGGATCATGCCAGATTATGTTTTCAGCTTTAATGCGCTTCCTGCTAATGCCACCTTCTTGGATTCCTGGTAATATGCAACTTTTCTCATAACTGAGCAGTCTATGTCAAGCTGCATGAATATTCATATTCAGGTCTTGATTATTAATCTTTGATTTGAAAATTAAAGGTTTCATTTTTATATGTGCTCTTCTCTTTGGTCGTACTCTTCAATGTTTTGTAAACTACCTCTTTGATGGTTGTCTACCCTTATTTTAACTCCTCTACTGGAATAATATCGGATTGCTTGCTGTGCTGTTTAGTTGTGCAAACAAATCCAGTTTCTACTGTCTACAATTGCACAGTATTTTTGCTCTGAACTGAAATATTGTATTGATTGATTCCCATTGCAATTGTAACAGGGTTGCATGTCAGGGTGATTCTTGTGGCATTCATGCTCACACAATATCCCACCATAATCTATTTAAGAAAGAAGGGAGGCTGAAAGCAGGAGCTGTTTGTGCCACATTTGCCAATGGGAAACTGTTGGAATTCATTCGAGTGAAAATAGAAACAGGACATTGCGGAAACTGTAATTCAACAGAGACAACATGATTTAAGGTAGTCTATTTCATATATATATATATATATATATATATATATATATATATATATATATATATATATATATATATATATATATATATATATATATATATATATATAAGCTTTAAAGATTTAATAAGCAGGGTGGATAAAGGAGCACCTGTAGATGTAAAGAGCTCATGACATAGAAACATAGAAACATAGAAAATAGGTGCAGGAGGAGGCCATTCGGGAGGAGGACATTACAGATAATTAATGTAGTATATTAGTTTGGAGAATGTTACGTCTGCTGACTAACTAATAGAAAACAGAAACCCAGGATAAATAGATTGTTTTCCCATTGGGCAAGCTAAAACCAATGAATGCCTCAGAGGTCAGTGATGAAGTCTCACCTATTTACAATTTACAATGATGGCTTGGCTGAAGTGACCAACAATATTGTAGTCAAATATGTCGATGATACAAAGATAGTTGGGAAAGCAAATTATGAGGTGGAAAAAGTCTGCAAAGAGAATGGATGTGTTAAATGACTGAGCAAACATGGGCGTAATGTGGGGAAATCAACAACTTTAACAAAATGAATAAAAAAGCAAAACATTATTTGAAAGGGACTGCAGAATCCCATGGTACAGAAGGATCACACGTGGCTTTTATTGTAAGGCGGACTGAGTACAAAGGAAGGGAAATCTTGACAATTATATATGTCAATGTTAAGAAGTCAGCTGGAAAATGCATTGACTTTTAGTCTCCTCGTTAAGAGTGGACATTCTCCTATGGAAGGCAGTTCAGAGTGATCTTATTGAAACATAAGCTTCTCAAGAAACTGGACAGGGCAGATATTGGGAGGATTTTGTGTCTATCTTTGATTTAAATCAGCATCTGCAGTTCCTTCCTACAGATATTGGGATGATATTTCCCTTCAGGGTAACCTAGAAATAGGGACCATAATTTCAGAATAAGGAATCGTCCATTTCAGATGAAGATGAGGAGGAATTTATTTTCTCCGAGAACTGTGAATTCTTTGGAATTTTCCCTCCAAGAGAGCTTAAGTGACTGAATCATTGAATATACTCAAGACTGTGATGGACAGATTTTTGGACTGGAGGGGAGTCAAGAGTATTGAGGGACAAGCAGGAATGTGGAGCCGAGGCCAAGTTTTGATCAGCCATTACTGAATGGTAGAGCAGGCACGAGGGGCACAACTTACCTCTGTTCCTATTACTTATATTCTTATGTAAAGCTAAAATGCAAAAATGTTCTCCATAAGGAAGACCTTAAAATATTCTATTTAAGGCAAAGGATGTGTTTAGGTGAATTGCAGATTTACATTACTCCATATTTCAACTGTAAAGAGCAACAGAAACCTTTTACTCAAGTGGTTTGAGTCAAGCTGTTATAGTATATAAAGTGATACTAATTTCAAATAAAAGTAATAAAACACTTTGTGATAAATAGTTATTCCAAGCCCTGTGGAATTTGTTTTGTTTCTTTATCTACCCAACACAACTGATTTGCCACAAACCACTGCAGTTTGACAATCAGCATCAAGCTGCTGTGCACTGGTGCCTAGCAACAGGCGGCCAAGGGTAACCATAGCAACTTTGACTGGAGAACATCTACTGAATTCTCTGTACAAACCAGGGCACAACTGACTCAAAGGCAGCTTTAAGTGTCCAAAACTGCTGTTACTATTATGCAAGCTATGTGGAATAGCATGCGTTGAACATAATTAAGCAATCCCACAACGAATGGATCAAATCAAAGCTTTACAGTCCAAGCATATCCAACTGTGAATGTTGGTGGAAATGCAAACTGCTAATGAGAGCAGGTGCTGTCCTGAATAATACCAGAGCCCAACACATGACAGTTAAAGTCAAATCTGAAATGTATTCAATCCTCTTCAGCCTCAAATACCAAGTGAAAGTATTCATCTTGGCCTTCTAAAGTTGCACCATCACCAAAGCCAGTTTTCAGCTAATTTGATTCACTCCAGGTGATATCCACACACATCTGAATGTGTTGAATACATTACCGCATTACTGAAGTATTGCTCCAGATTTATCCAACACTACAATCAAATCTTTGACAATGGCACATACTCAACAAAGAGAAAAAAATGCCAAAGTATGACATACAAAATAGCAAATTAATCCAGTCTGGATGATTTCCATCCTTCAACCTAGTTTCAATCACCAGACTAGGCTGAAGGATGGGATTGTTTACAGTGCTATCAATTAGCACCAAGAACTCTCTCATTAAAGTGGTTTGCTTTGTGTGAAGACTGCAAATTTTGAGATCTCTTTGCAGCTCCCTCCCTCCATCATCTACAAGGCACAATTCAGAACATAATGTAATAATCTCTACAAGCAGCTCCAACATCATTCAAGAATCTTGACGTCGTGTGGGACAGAGTAACCAAATGTATTGGTTTCCATTCCACCAACTCCTTCATTTAGTCTCTTCACTGTGGCTGAAGTATGCATACTCTGCAAAACACACTGCAACATTTCACCAAGGTTTCTTTGACAAAATCTTCCATGGAAATTATTCCATTATGTTCTGAATTGTGCCTTGTAGTTCATGGAAGAGCTGCACAGTGACCTCATAATTAGCAGTCTTTACACAAAGCAACTTCTAATACCAAGGACGATGGCAGCAAACACATGGGTAATCCATAGACTACGTTCCCTCCCTCCCTCCCTCCTGAGGCCCCCTTCGGTCATGGCTGACCATGGATGTCTCCAGGTTGCTCTTCCCTATATGGAGGACGCCTGTGCGTGAATCTGTTTAACGTGGGGAGACTGGTGCACAGTCAGCCACCCCACGGTCCTTGACAGATCTGGGACAGGATCCAGTGGCATGGAGTCCAAGACGACCGGAGACGCATTTCTGCTGCAGCCTTCATCCGCCTTCCCAACCGTTGTGACTCTCCACTAAGATCAGCCATCGTCCTCCGCCTGTTCCACTGTTGAGGTCTTGGTTCGATTGTTCTTTGTCAGGGACCTCCCCCTCGACCTTACCGCCATTGGTGGCCCTACCAGGAGCATAGCTCCAGACGGCATCGCTCTCAGGATCTCAGGTCCACACAAGCTTCTCCACCACCACAAGGTGACAACCCACGGAGAAGTCCCTCCCGCCCCACCCTAGCAATTCACACAGCATCTTGACTTGGAAAAAGATTGCAGATGCATCAAGTTATTGGGTCAAAATACTGCAACTCCTGTTTGACAGCATTGAGAATATTTTCATCACAAGGCCTGAGGCAGTTTAAGAAGCAGTGTAATTAAAAATGGGTAATAGATACTGGCCTTGACAGAGACACACACAGGCTCCGAATGAATAAATAAAATTAACCCAAGAGGAACAAATCGTACATAAGGAGTAAACATACTATAAAAACATTTCAGTTTAACAGATATATGGACAATTAGAAAATGGCAGGTAAAGCCAATTAACATGTCTTTTTTTAAATGTCCCCGTAGTTTCCATCTCCCCTCTTTATTGTACTGGTTGATGTACCATAGCCCTCCAGCACACTCTGAAATGTCCATTGTTCACAAATGGACCAACAACTGGTTCACGAATGGACCCAGGTCAGTAAAATATAAGAGTATGTCAGCCAAACAAATGTTGTTCTTTCAGAAATGTGTATCACATCTGGGAATCACCAAAATGACTGCCAGAGGAAGAAACTCTAGGTCCCGGGACAGGGATTAAAAATTAGAATGTCATTGCATAATGGAGTCATAGAATCTTTCAGCATAGAAACAGGTCCATTGTCCCAACTTCTCCAAACTGACAAAGCTGACCAAGATGCCCCACCTGAGGTAGTCCCATTTGCCCGTGTTTGTCACATATCCCTCTAAATCCCTCCTATCCATGTAACCATGTGAGAATTTGCAGAGTAGGAAGGAAACCGATGACAGACACAAAATGCTGGAGTAACTCAGCAGAACAGGCAGCATCTCTGGACAGAAGGAATGGGTGACGTTTTGTGTCTGAAGAAGGGTCTCGACCCGAAATGTCACCCATTCCATCTCTCCAGAGATGCTGCCTGTCCCGCTGAGTTACTCCAGCATTTGGTGACTATCTAACAGTTTGAGGTACTTATTTCAAGTTAAGTCAAAAGTGTTTTATTGTCATATGTCCTGAAACGGAACAATGAAATTCTTGCTTGCAGCAACACAACAAACGTAACTATAGTACTTTGTAAACATCATAATAAGCAACAAAAAAAGTTCATATTCTTTATATATAAATATATATATTGAGTCCAAGGTGGTTGTTTTTGCATCATTTACTCAGTTGATCGATCTCCCTACTATATACTGACTCATCGTCATCTGTAATTTGTCTAGCAATGGTTGTGTCGTTGGCGAATTTGAAGATGGAGTTGTTAACATGAAAAAGAGACCTTCGTAACACATGGTTGGATTTTCCACTCAGTGGTTTCTGTAGATCAGTGTCACTCATGTTATGAGTCATACTTTGTAGCTACGCCCACTAGTTTAACAGAAAGCTTCCCAGCCCTTTGTCCCTCAGTCTTGAGTTACGTATTAAGATGAAGTTACCTATGCTGTAACGCTAATAAAGTCTTTGGATCTTAATCACTGTGTGTGACCTAAGTTGCTCCAACAGCAGCTCGACATGGTGTCAGAAGTGGGATTCAAACCCACGCCTCCAATTGCCTACGCAAAATCCAACAGTTATGTGAATTCCCACTAACTTGGTCATGGAGAGGCATTTGTTCTTTTCCCGAAGCCAGAGACAGGGTGAACCTGTGGAGATCTATGTCAGTGCCTTGAAGCACATTGCCAGTCGATGCGATTTCAGGGATATATGTGATAGCCTAGTCCGTGACCGTTTGGTCTATGGTGTCCGCAATGATAAATTATGCGATGAGTTACTGTGGGATGCTGAGCTCACTCTAGTGACTGCTGAAAACCACTGTCACGTTGCTGACACTCTAGTGACTGCTGAAAACCACTGTCGCATTGCTGACACTCTAGTGACTGCTGAAAACCACTGTCGCATTGCTGACACTCTAGTGACTGCTGAAAACCGCTGTCGCATTGCTGAGCTCACTCTAGTGACTGCTGAAAACCACTGTCGCGTTGCTGAAATGGCTGACGCTCATACAAAAGTTTTAGGGCACACTGCTGGTCGTGAAATTAATGTTGCCGGCATGTCTTATCAAATCTCTCGCCGTTCTCCTCAAGTGCCCGACAACTCTATCATGAGACTAATAGACCATTGTTTTAACTGTGGGGGTTCGCATGCTGCTGCTCATGACCGTTGCCCTGCGTATGGAAAATTATGTCAATTTTGTAACAAAAGGAATCATTTCTTCAAATGCTGCCGCCCGCGTAGCAACAGAGTTCAAACAAGGCAATTTGTTAATTCACTTGGCCATGAGAACTTGCTCTTGGTATGCTGTCAACCAGCTCCCACAGATTTGCAGGCTGCTAGCGAAGATTTTGACTTGGATGTGCATTCCCTGTCGGACTCAATACACAAACAACTAGACCACAAGGTCGCTTTGGTCGTTAATGGCAAGAACTTTTATCTGAAAGTTGACACAGGGGCCAGATGAAATGTGATCTGTCTAGCTGTGTTGAAAAAGTTACGAAAAACAGAGATTGTCACTCCTATGGCTGCATCTCTTCTCCCATTTGCAGGAGGTCCAGTGCATCCAATCGGTCAAGTCGAGTTATGCTGCTGTCTTCTCATGTGTCCACAATCTGAGTTTCTATGTTGTTCGTGAGGATGTGCCGTCTCTGCTGGGTGCCAACGCTTGCCACGATCTGGCACTTGTCTCTTTCAGCCCTTCTGTTTGTCATCTGACTACAACGTTCCACTGCCAGTTCGGCCTTTCTTTGCCATCCGCGATGAGCTAGTGCTGCAGGATGGCATTATTGTAAAAGGACATAAGGCTGTGGTCCCTGCTTCGCTGAACAGCAAGTATTTTGATGCTGTCCATGCAGGGCACCCAGACGCCGAAGCCACCATCCTGCGGCCAAGAAACATGTTTTACTGGCCTGGCATGGCCGAATTAATTACCAAGAATGTGGCGTCCTGTGCAGTGTGTAACAGCTTGGCACCTCATCAACAAAACAACCACTTCTTTCACATCCGGCTCCTGCTCTCCCGTGGTCTACAGTGGCAACTGACATATTTGAATGGCATGGTAAGCAGTACCTGGTACTTGTCGATTCGTATTCTGGATGGTTTGACATTGATTTTCTTAGCAGCCCCACTTCACGCGGGGTAGTTTCGAAGCTTGCTCGCCATTTTGCAGACCATGGAGCTCCGTGCATACTGTTTTCTGATAACAGCAGTCAATTTACCAGCCAACACTACAAGGAGTTTGCTGCATGCTGGGGTGTTCGCCACATCACTAGCAGCCCTGAATATCCACAGTCGAATGGACTAGCTGAGCGGGCTGTCAAGAGTGCCAAACAGCTCATGGAACGATTGTACAGAGCTAATTCCGATGTGTACCTGGATCTGCTCAACCTATGCAACATCTCCCGTGACCCCATTTTGGGTTCACCCGCTCAACCTTTATTGTCAAGGCAGACCCGAGCCATGGTGCCTGTGGCAGATCAGGCATTGATCCCACAGGTGGTCCACCACAGGAAGTCCAGTCCAGGTTACAACAAAAGTGTGACATTCAAAAACAGTGGTATGACAAGACAAGTAGGCCGCTGCCACCATTAACCAAGGGGCAGGTGGTTCATTTGCAAACTGACAAATGGTACTGCTTCTTAGCCATGCTCATATCTGGACAGTGCAGATGGCAGCACCTACAGGCGTAACAGAAAACATATCCTGCCTGTGAATGAGCCGACTCCACCTCCGTATTATCCAGACCTCTGTATTACCAAGTGTACTGCCGTCCGTGCCCAGCGGCGTTGATCCGCATACACCAGCACAACAACCCACTTCGGGAGCAGCTGCTTTGCAAGTGGCGACGGCCCCTCCGCCTGCGCTGCAGTCCCCATTTCATTACCTGGAATGCTGGTTCAATCTCCGTCACCCGTGAAGCCACCGGCTCTGTCCCCGGTGGGGAAAAATGGAGATGGTTTTTATCGCACACATGCTGGTCGTGTTTGCAAGCCCACCATGAAGTACCCGGGCTATGTTTGACTTTCCTCCAGCTTATTATCAATTGCTATGCATGCCTTATATAGTCAATAGTTTTGTACTGGCATTTAATTATTTAAGAGGGAGAATGTAGATCAGTGTCACTCATGTTATGAGTCATACTTTGTAGCTACGCCCACTAGTTTAACAGAAAGCTTCTCAGCCCTTTCTCCCTCAGTCTTGAGTAACGTATTAAGATAAAGTTACCTATGCTGTAACACTAATGAAGTCTTTGGATCTTAATCACTGTGTGTGACCTAAGTTATTCCAACAGCAGAAGCTCGACAGTTTCCCTCTCAGATGGAAAAATATTATAATAATCAAAATCCTACAAATTCATCTCTAATTAAGAATTATTTCCGTTTATCGAGAAAATGTGTTTTACTTCTGCGGGAACTGTTCTTTGTGGTGTGCAGTCTACTGATAGGAAAATATGGAAAGAAATCCTGGAAATCAAAAAAAATAAAAATAAAAGACTGAAAATAGCTGCAAAATAGATCTGATCTGAACAGGAAAAATAGGTTAATATTGAGAAAATCATGATGATCTTTACTTATTCCAACTCTGCTTGACCAAAGTTCTGTACATTTTTTGTGAATGGGAAGATTATGATAATACTATGCGGCAACACATTTATAGAATCCATGTTTCCATCCAAACAAATTTCTCAGCATCCAACCAGTCAATACCTCTCTGAACTTTATATGTGTAATTCTGCAATATAATTTCTCTGTAACAAGCATGCAGCGAGATCCCATAATTCTGTATTATAATTATCAAAGAGCAGTAATAAAGATTATGTGGCTAAAAACAATAACACCATGATGACAAAAGAAGTGTGTAGGAAGGAACTGCAGATGCTGGTTTACACCGAAGATAGACACAAAATGCTGGAGTAAATCAGCGGATCAAGCAGCACCTCTGGAGAAAAGGACTAGGTGAAGTTTCGGGTCGAGACCCTTCTTCAGACTGCAGAAGGATCCCGACCTTGGGTAGGAGTGTTAACTTGAGATACAAGTTTAGCCATGAATTTATTGAATGGAAGAACAGGCTTGAAGGATCAGGTGACCCACTCCATTTAATATGTTGTTTATCATGGGTAAGAGCTAAATCGTATATATGGTTAGAAGCTATGAGAAATGCTATAAAATAAACAAGAACCACCAATATTGATAATACAGAGATAATACTAATTAAATAGGAATATAAGCATACAATTGAATAAGTAATAGAGGTAAATTATATAAAGACACAAGAGAGTGCAATCTAGAGGAAAAAATAATGCACTGAAGGTCAGGCAGCATCTGCGGAGGGAAATAGACAGTCACATTCCAGGTTGTCTGTTTAATATGGGCAGAATACCTTGATTTATGAAAAAGATATGTTCCTGGAAAACACTTTGTTCAATAAATTGTTAACAGAATGCTTCTCAGCCCTTTCTCCCTCAGTCTTGAGTAACGTATGTGACTGTCTATTTCCCTCCGCAGATGCTGCCTGACCTTCAGTGCATTATTTTTTCCTCCAGATTGCACTTTGTGCATTTGTGCATTTGCATTTGTGGTACAGTCCATTCCTACAGGTGGAGACTGGTGCGCTCCTTGTTAAGCAAAAAATAGATTTGAAAATTGAAGATACATACTCCAAACATTCAAAGGTTGTATAATGAAAATTCATAAATTGAATATTTATAATTCAAGGGATTACTGCTCTCAAATAAATCATTGAATAAATTGAAATTGAAATTAAAATTGCATTTGATGACAAAGAAGCTTGCATAAGGCGTTGAGAATTTCATATTTGTTAATTTCAGAAAATTCAAATATACATATTAGATAATCAGGTAGAAGCACAATTCTTTCTAGACTTTACATTAGACCTTAGACTCTAGAGATACAGCGTGGAAACAGGCCTCTCGGCCAACTGTATCCCCGCCGACCTGTGATCACCCTATACACTAGCCCTGTCCTACACACTAGGGACAATTTACAATTTACAGAAGCATATTAACCTACAAACCTGTACATTTTTGGAGTGGGGAAGGAAACCGGAGCACCTGAAGAAAACCCACGAGGTCACAGTGAGAACGTACAGACAGCACCCTTATTCAGGATTAAACCTGGGTCTCCGACACTGTAAAGCAGCAACTCTACCGCTGGGCCATTGTGCCGCCTAGGTAGACTAGATACCCAACAGCATGTAACAATACATAAGACTGAATCTGAATCTACATTTTTCAGACAAAAGTAAAATAAGCAGGTCTGGAAATCTGAAATATAAAAGCAAAAACTGCTAAAAATACTTCCCTAAATCTCGTCAAGCAGAGAGAGAAATTGAGTTAATGCATATGATTTTGCATCAAAATTAGCTGTTGAAAGCTCATTGACATGAAATGACAAATCACTTAACTTTGCTTTGGTCTTTTTAATGCGTAGGTTACTCCATTGTCATCAATTAATTAATGTTATTAATATCTTTGTGAGCATATTTGTTTCTTTACAGGGTGTCACAATCCACACAGAACACCTCAGTTTAAAATTAATCGTTATAAAATATCAACATATCCCAAATTGGATTAAGGTGTCACAAGAATGCTTTTCAAATGGTGTCCAACGACCTCGCAATGTCATTTTCTACCTTCATGTTCTTTCCATCTGCAGTGATAAATCAAAAGCAATTCGAGTAGAGATCCACAGCGGCTCGTTGAACAGCAATGGGATTCACTTTTATTTCTTTCAGAGTTAAAGTGGTGGGAGTTAGGAAAGGTTTGTTGGCTGATTCCAGGACTCATGAAAATGCAGGTCTCTGGTGTCATTGAGATTAGAAAAGTTCACTAACATCAGTATCCAATGCGATTGTTATTGATAGCATTTATTCCTTTGAACTATTTCTTTATCATTTGAGGAAAACTTCTGGAACTCCCTCTTTAACCACCATGTGCAGCACATTAAGGTTGAAGACGCAGTGCTAATATTATTTTAGGATCACAAGGAATGCACAATAAATACCTGTGTTGTTCAGTACATCCTGAGAACGTGGGAAAAATGTAGGGGGGAAAGGGTGACTGTGCTGTGTTTATTTAATTGTTTGTTTTTAAGATTTATCTGTGATAATGGTTTTGTAAATCTATCAAACACCATGCTGGCCATAAAATGTATCCAGCCTCCAACATAACAATAGCAGAACAGTGTACAGCTGTATTATCCCCCAGTGTTAAATAGCTCAAATGTGATCCAGGCATAGCAATCACTACTATAATTTGTCTGTTCAATGTTTTTCACATTTTAAAATTAGCTTGATTTGACAAATTCACACATTCACAGCTAAGAATTCCTGAAATTCCTGCACTCTCAATGGTAGAGTTAATCTTTCATATTTGCTAAGTTAGTAGTTAATGCTAAGATAGAAGGGAAATAACAACAAATAAAGAGGACATTGTTTTCAATAAGGTAAATAGATAATTTCATAACAGTGCTTCATGTATGTAACTGGAAAAGGAGCTAAGCAATTATAAATAAACCCAATCAGCTTTTAGATATAGTCTTCAATGACGGCTTTTCACACATACTATGTAATGCTGTACTCACAGAGTACTGAGTTTTAGTGCCCATTTCACTCTTCTGCATAAATGGATTTATTTGCAGATTTATTTTCTAATTTTTCATAAAAATGAAGAGGTATTAAATTCAAAATTTGTTGAATACAATTAACAACAACCAAAGGGAAATGTAGGCATTTTGGGTCACTGAGTATATTTCATATCATTTGCATTTCACACATTGTGGTGCTGTAATTTAGCTGAGCAGATGCCAGTGTTACTTTTATGGCTGTGGGCATGAATATCAGCACTTAACAGGATTCTAAATTTTAAAAACAAAGACTGGTGCATTGCACCTGTGAGGAGGTGCGTGTCCTAGTTTTTCTTCTCCTGAGGCATTTGTATGTCCCAGGAAACTCCATAAACAAAACATAATCCTTATGCTCCTGCTCCTGTTCCTGGGCCTGGTATGATCCCTGGCCCGGTGTAACCAAGAGGAAGATTGCTTATTTGTCACATGCACCAGATATGAACGAAAAATGAAATTCTTACTTGCAGACACACTCGACACAACTATGACAATAATCAATATGCAATAAATTATCAGTAATTCTAAGTAAACTAGACCATCATAGTGCAAATACCTATTACATAGAACGTGTAGTGGTTCAGTGGGATTGAGGTGGGGTTGTGGTATGGGCTGTGCAGGGTGGTTCAAGAATCTGATTGTTCATGGGAAGAAGCTGGAAGTAGCACTTCTCGGGATCCTGATGGCAGCAGCGAGTTGAGAACGTGGGTTGGGTGGTATGGGATTTCAATATTAGTTGCCTTCTTGAGGCAGCACTTCCTGTAGGTCCCTTCAATGGTGTGGGGAAGTTAATACCAGTGATGGACTGGGCAATGTCCATCACTTTCTACAGCCTCCTTCGTTCTTGAGCATTTGTATTGTCAAACTAAGCTGTAGTGGAATGAGTCATAATGCTCTCCACCACATATACATAGTTCTATTGATTATTTGATGACATGCTGAGTTTCCTCAAACTGCTGAGGAAATAGAATAGTAAGATTAAACGAGAACTTACCTAAATTTGAAGTTTGATCTTTATTTTATGAGGAGTTACGTTGGTGATTACGTGAAGAACCGCACCAGAGCGCCTGCGCGTCAATCTTCAAAGCAGTGGTGTGAAATCACAAAAAACAACAAGCGAAGTAATACAAGAACTTCCATCTGACCTTTATGATAGAGGGTTGGGTCGTGGTGGGCACGTGATCACCAACGTAACTCCTCATAAAATAAAGATCAAACTTCAAACTTAGGTAAGTTCTCGTTTAATCTTACTATTTTACTTCGGAGTCACGTGAGTGACTACGTGAAGATTTTAAAGCTTTGTGATTTCATGCCATAGATCAATCCCGGCTTCTCACTGCATTGATCGACTCGGAACGAGAATAATCAATAATGCATTAATAATAACATTTGTACCACAAATGCAGTAATTCATTTATTTTAATAATGAAAATTAATCAGATCCCCTTTAAACCAGAGGAATTTACACAGAACTTAAAATAGTTTCTGCAAACAATCCCGCATTAACAATAGGCCGATGGTAAAATTGTTGAAACATCAACTCATTGGACCACCCGGTGAGGATATGGTCGACGGGGATGTCTTTCGCCCTGGCCGCCGACGTTGCTGCTGCCCTAGTCGAGTGAGATGTAAAAACATCAGTGTTAATACCAGCAGCCGTTAAGACTTCTTTTAACCATCTGGAAATAGTCTGTACTGAAACTCTTTTGTGTGGTTTCTTGTGTGTGATCAACAACCCAGTTTCCGTATTTCTCAAGCCCTTTGTGACCTCAATGTATTGTAACAAATATGTCTTAATACAGAGACAAGGGTCATTTGGATATGCTGCCATCACAATTTTAAATCCTGTCACACCTGGCCTACTTTGCTTTAGTAGGTCATAGATATAAAATGTAACCTTGTCGTCAGTTACTTCCATCCTGTCTATTTGTAATTTTCCAAGTGTTTGCACTCGTTGTGCTGTCACTAATGCCATAAGCATGACTACTTTCATACTGAGCTTGGCCAAAGGTAAAGACACACTTGGTGACCATTCACGAAGTAGCTTCAGCACCACACTTACATCCCAGATTGTCATGTACCTAGGGGATTCGGAGGTTTGGAATTAAAGATTCCTTTCATCAGTCTGGAAACAAGTGGGTGCGACCCAATTGGATTTCTTTCTGAATCCAGAACCAAATATGAGGACAATGCACTTCTGGCTGAATTAATTGCACTATAACTCAAACCTTCATCATAATAAAGTTTTGACAGAAATTCTAAAACATTTGAAATATCTGAAGTACTATATTCCACATTCTTTTGTACACAGAACTCTTCCCATTTCTTAATATAAGAAAGGTACTGTTTTTGAGTGCTCTTCCTCCAGGCTGCCGTAAGCATGTCCACAGTACGCTCAGACAGTCCTCGCCCCAGAAAAGGCCTTCTTAAAACCTGCAAATCAACAAATCCAAACGATCATATAATGGATGTTGTTCCCCTGTTACAGGGTGCAGCAATAGATTACTTATTTTTGGGACTTTCATCAAAGTTTGTGTTGTTAATTCTAATATCAACAGATACCATGGCTGTGTAGGCCAATCTGGTACTACTAGTGCCCCTGAAGCAGCATCTTGCCTGATTTTAAGCAAACATCGGCTTATGAGGCAGAAAGGTGGAAATATATATAAAAACATACCACCCCAATGTAGCGAGAAAGCATCAATCGCCACTGCTCCTGGATCTGGTTCCCATGACACATATCTCGATAGTTGATGATTCAGTCTAGATGCGAACAAGTCGATGTCTGGCATTCCAAATCTGATTACTATGTCATTGAATACCTCTCGATTCAACATCCATTCATTATTATCTTGGAACTTTCGTGACCTGGTGTCTGCTATCTTATTCAATCTACCTGGTAGATGGATAGCTGAAATCCAAATGTTCTTTTCAATACACCAAGACCAAATTTGATTAGCCATTTTGTCACATGACACCGACTTGATTCCACCCATATGATTAATATAGGCAACTGCTGTTGTGTTATCAATTTGAACTTGAACATGCAGATTAGTTGTGTTAGAACAGTAAGCTTGGAGTCCATAGAAACATCCTAAAAGCTCCAAATAGTTAATTCCCCATGTCTGCAGTAACAATGACTCTTCCTGATTCCATCTGCCTCCGCAGCTAGATGCTAAGTCAGTTGCACCCCATCCTAGTGCACTGGCATCAGTTTGTAATATCATGGAAGGTTGTTCCATCAGCACTTTGCTGGAACTGCTTGAGACATGTAGAATCCACCACTGCAGATCAGAAACACCATTTGTTGTTAGTTGCATGGTTCTATCAAAATGACCAGCATGCATTCTCAGTGCCTGTTCTTTAACTCTCTGCAGCTGTTGATAATGTAATGGTCCGTATTGGACTGCTGGGAATGCTGCTGCTAATTTTCCCAGTACTCGAGCCACCTGTCTGATTGAGGGTTTTTGCTCGTTTAACAGATTACTGCAATCTTTAATCAACTCCGCCCTTTTTTTCCCTGGGCAAAGTAATTTTCGAACTGAATCAATTGTGAACCTCAAATAATCAATCGAGGTACATGTTGTTAACCTTGATTTCTTTGGATGAATTAGAAACCCCAAACTTTCAAAAGTTGATTTCACAACAGCAACAGATGCTTCTGTTGACTCTTTTGTCCTTCCTATAATCAGGACATCATCCAAGTATGCCGTTAGTACATGCCGCTGGCTTCTCAGCAACCCCAGAATTGGTTTTAACAATTTTGTGAATATTCTGGGAGCGGACGTTAACCCATTAGGAAGGGCTTTGAACTGCCATAACTGGTTCATCCATGTAAATTTAAGATACTTCCTATCTTCCGAGTGAACAGAACTGAATAATATGCATCTTTAAATCTATAGTTGCCATATCACACGCTTCTGAAATAAGTTGTTTGGCAGTCACAAATGTCTCCATTTTAAAATGTCTAAATTGAACAAAAGGATTCAGACTTGTCAAATCTAGAATAATCCTACATCCTCCATCCTTTTTTGATCGAGGGAATACATTTGACACAAATTGGTGAATTTGGTAGACTGATTCTTCAATAACACCTTTTATATATAGGGTTTCAAGTGCAGCTTGAACCTCCATCACTTCTTTTTGTGCAAAGTGGAGAGTTCTGCTAGGAACATGCTGGACAGGCAAATCATAATTTGAATTGAATTCAATTCGAAATCCTTGTATACTATTCAGAATTACCAGATCTGAAGTAATCTTCTTCCAATTGTTATAGAAGAGATGTAATCTGCCTCCAACTTTTGGAGTTAATCCCGTTAGTATGTTCCCATGAGAACCAGGTCCATCTACCTCTTGAGTCATTTGAGTACCCTGAGATCCCTGGGTTCTCCCGGAAGCACCCCCACTGGTTCTTGCTCCCGCTGCAGGCCATCAGCTACGTCCCTGCGTTGATGAGCGACTTGGTCCTGGTCCAGGATCCGTATGACGTCTGAAAGGATACCTCCTCTTTACAGACTTTACAACCATCGATGTTTTCATCAATCCTGTTTTCGCTTCATCTTCCAACTCTTTAATACGTCTCCCGAGATCCTCTCCAAAGAGTAAGTTGGGTAATTGTATATTACTTGGTTTGCAGAGTGCTGCGAATTTTGCATTCATAGTAGGCCGTATAGCACCGTTCCTCAGACAATTGATCTCGAAGTGGGTGCTGCATAGCAACCCCAGTGCTTCCTGATGCAACTCCGTCATCTCTTGGCTTTTATCCGCTATTCTGGCAAAAGCAGTTATTCCAGAACTCAGCAGCTTTAATATTCTCTGCAATTTCACTTCTTGAGTTCTCATAGTCATACTCAACTGATTCCAGATGATTTAATTCACTGCTGGTGCTTTCAGCAACACACAGTTACTTGGGGTCTCATGCTTTCTTGCAGTCTCATCCATCTCCTGCTGTTCCAGCTGATGGGAAACCAAGTAATTTATTAGGGAGGCCAATTCTTCTCCTAATGGCTCTCCTGACCCTGACGGGGCAGCGAATCATACTGCCAGGGGTGGAACATCTGCCAGCTGCCGTTCTTCGCCTTGTACACCCTCACCGTCAGAGTCGGGGTTTGAACTCTCATGACCCGTGGCACGCTCCTCATCCCTGAGGGTGCATTCCATCAGCCCTGTACCAGGAGCTGTTGAGCTGCTTTTAGCAGCTTGGGTTTCACTACACTCCTCCCTGAGTGTGCTTCGCTCCAACAGCCTATGTACAAGGCTTTCCATCTGGGCAATCCGCTCAAAAGCGGTATCTAGCCCTGGAGCTACTTCCATTGCCTGGGACTCCTCCTCCGTGGGCCGTCTGGATTTAAACTTGGCCTTGCGCCTGACAGGCGCTGACTGTGTTCTCACCAGCCCCAGGTCCACAGTCGCTACGCTCTCCGCTGGCGACTGTACCGGGGTTAGAGGCGGTCGGTCGCTAACCGCAATCTCCCGACTTTCTGTCGGCTGAGTCGCTCGCCTCTTCCCCTTGCCCGTTTTTTCCATTGCGTCTGTGGAAAAAATCCCCACAGACCCATAGTAAACGGACCTGGATATACTTGAAAAAAGTTTCTACTTACCTTGTAGTTGAAAAACTACAATTCCACTAGAGGAGCTCTGCTCCTCGCGTCTGTTTGCGTCAAGGCGTCTGACGTAATGACGCGCAGGCGCTCTGGCGGGGTTCTTCACGTAGTCACTCACGTGACTCCGAAGTAAAATCAATGGTGAGTTTCCTTTGTGATTACACCAATGTGCTGGTCCCAGAATGGATGATCAGAGATGGAGCTGTATCTGGCTTCACGGTCATAGGTATAGAGAGCATAGAACAGGGGACTGAACACACAACCTTAAATTAGTGGTCAGTAAGGAGGAGGAGTTGTTGCCAATCCAAAATGACTGAGGTCGATGGATCAGGAAGTCAAGGATCCAGTTGCATAAGGAGGAGAAATGACCAAGTTCCCTGAGTTTGATGGTGAGTTTCGAAGGGATGATGTTGAATGCTAAGCTATAGTCGATGCACAACCGCCTGACTTATTGTGTAGGAAAGAACTGCAGATGCTGGTTTAAATCAAAGGTAGACACAAAATGAAGGAGTAACTCAGTGAGACAGGCTGCATCTCTGGAGAGAAGGAATGGGTGACATTTCGGGTTGAGACCCTTCATCATAGGTCTTCTTATTGTCCAACTGGTCCAGCAGAGAGTAGGGAGCCAGCAAGATTGCAAGCATGTCTTTCTGTTGGGGCAGTAGATGATTCAAAAGTTAATCCATAACTCTGGCCCTCATAGATTTTAGGTTGGATGGTACATTTGACTCTCCTATGAATGGGGTGCATGCCATCCCAGGCTCAACCTACCAGCAAGATCAGCTTTGATGAACAGCTGCATCATTTCATACAATAGAGAGAGGGGGAGTTGGGGGAGCGGGGGTTGGGGTAGATAAAAAAATACTGGGTGGCACGGTGACATAGCGGCAGGGCTACTTCCTTACAGCACCAGAGACCCATGTTCGATCTTGACTATGGGTGCTTGTCTGTATGGAGTTTGTATGTTCTGCCAGTGGATTTTCTCCAAGATCTTCGGTTTCCTCCCACACGCCAAAGATGTACATGTGTGTAGGTTTATTGGCTTGGTATAAATGTAAAATTATCCCTAGTGTGTGTAGGATAGTGTTAATGTGCGGGGATCGCTGGCCGATGTGCTCGGTGGAACGAAGGGCTTGTTTCCGCGTTGTATCTCTAAACTAAACTAAACTTTCCTGGGAGTTGTGCTCCATTCAGGCTACAATTAGCCAGTTCCAATAGGTGCATGCAATTCCACCCTCCTTGTTGAGTGTTTGTCCACTGTCCATGATCTAAAATACAGCGTTCAGCCGCAGAAGTCCAGGCTCAAATTTGGGTGAGTTTAATTGCAAATACACATGCCTGAGTTTGGGTGCCTTGTCCGATATCTCTGGAGAAGTTGTAATTTTCAGAAATCAATGGAAATTCCCGATCAAACCCAACGAGTTCCAAGACATCTTTAGGGATTTGAAAATTCATCATAGAGTCCCTCTACTTCTGCAGCAAATAACCACAAGGTGTTTGGTTTCATTTAAATGTGGTTGGAAAACTAATTTGGCTCTGATTGAAGAGTCTCTATGATAAATTTGCGCCAATCTCAACATCCATCTCCTGGCACTCACTGCCCATCTTAACAGTTGGAATCATTTTCCAAAAAAATGGTGCTTGCATTGAATAAAACTTTGAGATGCAGAAGGCTAATATTGCACAGGGAAGAACATCTGTTCATCAGTAACTTGGATAAATAAATTCCTCTGTGTCTTTTTGCGACTTCCTTGTCCACGGTCTGCAATACAGTGTCAATCAGTTCTTGATAGTGAAATGTTGATTACTTAGATTCATTTAAAAAGTCCTCCGCTGTAGAAGCCAATCTTCATCAATTATTCAGTGCTTTCTTACATCTCTCCATATACTTGCTGCTATAATTTGGGAACAGATTCATGGGATCTGGGAAAAAACCCAGCATCAGCTTAATAAGTATAAAAAACACATTTGGATGATTAGGAGAAGCTGCTGTTTTTCAGTTTTAAATTAGGAGCACGGGGTTGGGACATTGCTGTTAACACCACAAAAATACTTGTTTCCTTTATTCTTGCTTAGGAATGTTGAAATATTTTTCAGAATTTTTGCTAATTATATTAAAACTGACTTTGCGTGGGAAATGTGATCACTTTTCTTACAGGAATACTTTAGAGGTGATCTCCATTTGGTTTGAATATTTTATACCTTCAATGATAATTTAACAACATTGTATTAAATGTTAATTGGAAGTTACTTACTGTAAATAAATTCCAGTTCTCTCAAAAAGCTGATTTGCGTAGAGCCAACTTGCTGCTATTTTGGAAATAGACAGATTATCCAAATAAGACCATTAGGTCAGTGGTGTGTAAGAAGAAACTGCGGATACCGGTTTAAACTGAAGATAGACACAAAAAAGCTGGAGTAACTCAGCGAGACAGGCAGCATCTCTGGAGAGAAGGAATGGGTGACGTTTCGGGTCGAGACCCTTCTTCAGTGGGTTTATTTCACACAGATCATGGGACCAAAAATGTTGATTCTGCAAGCAGTCATTTGATTTATATAGGGCTCTTGAAAGAAGAGGCAATTCTGATGATGGCTCTCCTTTATACACTTGGTGTGTGTAAAATCGTGCAGAGACTTAGAATAGTTGAATCATATAACTTCTCCAAACATGGTCTCTGCATTAGAGATGATGTTGCTTTGGAGAGGAAATATGCCTGACTTGATCCAAGCATCATTTCATTATAGGTACACAAAAATGCTGGAGAAACTCAGCGGGTGCAGCAGCATCTATGGAGCGAAGGAAATAGGCAACGTTTCGGGCCGAAAGCCTTCATTTCCGTTATGGTCACCTTTTGAGAGCTCTGACAGAAAGACCTCTAGTCATTTTATGTGGGATGGTTTTGAGACACTGTTTAAAAATAAAGCAATGAGAAGTACTGATGCTGCCTGAGCCAGGGATGGGTTTGATAATTCCGACTGCTTGGCTCGAGAGTTTACTGATATTTAGGAATGGTCTAGATTGAAAGTTAAATGCCTCATGCCTTGACAGTGGAAGTTGGACATGGCAGGAAATTATGTGGGCAGAATTCTTTGTAAATCCGGGAGTTAAATGCTGCTTCTTTTTAACAATTAGTTGAACATTTTTGTTCTAACTTGACTGAAAGTAAAACATTTCTCTCTTAGAGGCTGAGATTTAATTGTCCCTATTAAAGATAGTTAATTTCAAGGTTTCAAGGTCAGTTTATTGTCACATGTACCTATTAAGGTATAGTGACATTTGAATTACCATACAGCCATACTAAAAAAAAGCAACAAGACACCCAACTACATAAAAGTTAACATAAACATCCACCACAGCAGATTCCCCAAGTTCCTCACAGTGATGGAAGGCATTAAAGTCCAAGCTTCTTCCTCTTTTATTCTCCTGCGGTCGGGGCAGCCGAGCCATCCACAGTCGGGACAATCGAAGCTCCTGCAGCCGGCGATCGAAGCCCTCGCGTCGGGACGATCGAAGCTCCTGTGTTGGGGCGGTTGAAGCTCCTGCGTTGGGGCGGTCGAAGCTCCTGCGGCTTGGAGTTCCCGAAGTTGATCTCTAACCAGAGACCACGAGCTCCACAATGTTAAATTCCGCAGGTTCCCGCGATTGGAGCCGCAAAGTCGATCCCCGACAGGGATCGCGGGCTCCTTGATGATAAGTCCCGCAGGCTCCCGCAGTGGAGTTCTCGAAGTCAGTCTCCAGAAAAAGGCCACCAACTCCTCGATGTTTGGCCACAGTGCGGACGGAGATACGATATGGAAAAAAATCGCATCTCCGTCGAGGTACGAGATTAGAAAATGTTTCACCCAACTCTCCACCACCCCCCCATAAAACAAGCTAAAGAACACTAAAAACATACATTAAACACATACAAACAAACAACAAAGAAGGAAGGGACAGACAGACTGTTGGCGAGGCAGCTATTGCTGGCGTCACCCAGTGGAAAAAGAAGCCACATAAGAGATTGATAACCTCGAATTGCATTTGATTCCAATTTACTTCCTTTGATTTATAAAAAAGAATAATTGCCTATTGCTGATAGTTAATGTACTTCCCCTGCAAGTTGTATTTGGAGGATTATGTTCCAATGCAGCAGAACCCTACAATTCATTTACTGAGAAACTAAGATCAAGTTTAGAACATCTGCAAGATTTTCATTAGTTTTCTTGGTCCTTTCTTGATTCTTACAAATCTTGAAGTAGACATTTTTTAATAACGAGGCTTTGTAACGTGTTCAAATGTGTGTTAATGGAAATAAATTAATTACTTAACAGCATATCAATGCAACATGAGAACAGAGGACAAGGTTACAGTGACTGAATGAATTTCATGCTTGTCGATTAATTAGTGTGGGCAATTTTCAGCCAATTACTCACTGGCATGCTTGCCATAGAGCAAATTAAGTTTACAGTGCTCCCAATGCATGACCAAGGGAGAACTTGATGCAAGGTGACTGAACGTGGTCTACCAATCCAGGAATGTTAAACCACTGAATGACATCTGGAATGTTAAACCACTGTATTCCAAAATACAGACAGAACTAACCCTTGTTGCTACCTCCAGACGTCACACGCGTGAATTGCTCTTTAAGCTGGAGTTGTGTCTTTAGCTGTTCCCATGCCCATCTTCCCTACATGATTATTTATTTCAACAGTCACTTCAGGTTAATGGGTTTCTCCATTATGTTATTTCTTATCATGCTTTCATATTATGTTACTTGAACAGTACCTGTAATAAACGATTTGTTGAGATTAATAATCTCGTATCACACCAAGTAGATTATTTTGGACCCTTGAAGACCGAAAAAGGTGAATTTATTATGGGGAACAAGGAAATGGCAGATGAGTTGAACAGGTACTTTGGATCTGTCTTCATTAAGGAGGACACAAACAATCTTCCTGATATAGTAGTGGCCAGAGGATCTGGGGTGACAGAGGAACTGAAGGAAATCCACATTGGGCAGGAAATGGTGTTGGATAGACTGATGGGACTGAAGGTTGATAAATCCCCATGGCCTGATGGTCTGCATCCCAGGGTACTTAAGGAAGTGGCTCTAGAAATCGTGGATGCATTGGTGATAATTTTCCAATATTCTATAGACTCAGGATCAGTTCCTGTGGATTGGAAGGTAGTTAATGTTATCCCACTTTTTAAGAAAGGCGGGAGAGAGAAAACGGGGAATTATAGACCAGTTAGCCTGACATCGGTGGTGGGGAAGATGCTGGAGTCAATTATAAAAGATGAGATAGCCGCACATTTGGATAGCAGTAACAGGATCAGTCCGAGTCAGCATGGATTTACGAAGGGGAAATCGTGCTTGACTAATCTTCTGGAATTTTTTAAATATGTAACTAGGAAAATGGACAAGGGAGAGCCAGTGGATGTAGTGTACCTGGACTTTCAGAAAGCATTTGATAAGGTCCCACATAGGAGATTAGTGGGCAAAATTAGGGCACATGGTATTGGGGGTAGAGTGCTGACATGGATAGAGAAGTGGTTGGCAGACAGGAAACAAAGAGTAGGGATTAACGGGTCCCTTTCAAAATGGCAGGCAGTGACTAGTGGGGTACCACAAGGCTCGGTGCTGGGACTGCAGTTATTTACAATATACATCAATGATTTGGATGAAGGGATTCAAAGTAACATTAGCAAATTTGCAGATGACACAAAGCTGGGTGGCAGTGTGAACTGTGAGGAGGATGCTATGAGAATGCAGAATGACTTGGACAGGTTGGGGGAGTGGGCAGATGCATGGCAGATGAAGTTTAATGCGGATAAATGTGAGGTTATCCACTTTGGTAGCAAAAATAGGAAGGCAGATTACTATCTAAAAGGCGTCAAGTTGGGAAAAGGGGAAGTACAACGGGATCTGGGGGTCCTTGTACACCAGTCTATGAAAGTAAGCATGCAGTTACAGCAGGCAGTGAAGAAAGCGAATGGCATGTTGGCCTTTATAACAAGAGGAATCGAATATAGGAGCAAAGAGGTCCTTCTGTAGTTGTACAGAGCCCTAGTGAGACCACACCTGGAGTATTGTGTGCAGTTTTGGTCCCCTAATTTGAGGAAGGACATTCTTGCTATTGAGGGAGTGCAGCGTAGGTTTGCAAGGTTAATCCCCTGGATGGCAGGACTGTCATATGCTGAGAGAATGCAGCAGCTGGGTTTGTACACTCTGGAGTTTAGAAGGATGAGAGGGCATCTCATTGAAACATATAAGATTGTTAAGGGCTTGGACACGCTAGAAGCAGGAAACATGTTCCCGATGTTGGTGGAGTCCAGAACCAGGGGCCACAGTTTAAGAATAAGGAGTAGGCCATTTAGAACGGAGACGAGGAAACACTTTTTCTCACAGAGAGTGGTGAGTCTGTGGAATTCTCTGCCTCAGAGGGCGGTGGAGGCAGGTTCTCTGGATGCTTTCAAAAGAGAGCTAGATAGGGCTCTTAAAAATAGCGGAGTCAGGGGATATGGGGAGAAGGCAGGAACAGGGGAATTAATTGGGAATGATCAGCCATGATCACATTGAATGGCGGTGCTGGCTCGAAGGGCCGAATGGTCTACTCCTGCACTTATTGTCTATTGTCTATTGTCTATTGTCTATTTTGCCCACATTATCAATACAGGCCTAACTTTGTTACAATCGCATGTATAAAGATTGTTACAATTATCCAATACTACTGTAAATACAAGAAAATAACTCGTAGGAAGACGATAAGGCAAAATGTTTCCTCAAGCTTGCTCTGCCATTCAATACGACCTCGGCTGAACCAATTTTAGCCTCTACTCCTCTTTCCTTCCTAATCCACTAAACTTTGATTATGCTACAGGCCAAAAATCTACTTTGGTTTTGAATAATTTAATCTCCAATCTCCACAGCTCTCTAGCTAGATAATTGCAAAGATTCACACTCCTCAGAGAAAAAAATCCTCTTCATCTCCGTCTTGAAAGCTCCTGTTCTAAATTCTAAATCCTGGCCTACTGGCAATGTTGTTGGGATAAATATTTCACAGATGCCATTGATGACGTGTCACCCAATTAAGATCTTGTTTAGAAATTAGCGAGACCGGTCACTGAAAGTTGGCGTGCAGGTACAGCAGGCAGTGCAGAAAGCTAATGGAATGTTGGTCTTCATAACAAGAGGATTTCAGTATAGGAGTAAATAGGTTCTTCTGCAGTTGTATAAGGCTCTGGTGAGACCACATCTGGAGTATTGTGTACAGTTTTGGTCTCCTAATTTGAGGAAGGACATCCTTGTGATTGAGGCAGTGCAGCATAGGTTCATGAAATTGATCCCTGGGATGGCTGGACTGTCATATGAGGAAAGATTGACAGTCTATCAATCTTGTATTCACTGGAGTTTAGAAGGATGAGGGGGATCTTATAGTCAAGTCAAGTCAAGCCACATTTATTTATATAGCACATTTAAAAAACAACTGTCGTTGGCCAAAGTGCTTTACATTTGTTATAAGAATAGTATAAACAAACAAACTACATACATATATACATATAGCCCTCGCTCAGAGGACGTCAAGAAAGGCTTGGGAGTACAGATACGTTTTTAGTCTTGACTTAAAGGAGTCGATGGAGGGGCCCACCAAACTCAAGTGGAGTTTCATACCACTTCAAGTAGGGTGCAAGGCCACCAAACTCAAGTGCAGTTTGATACCATTTCTAGCAGGGTGCAAGGCCACCAAATTCAAGTGCAGTTTCATACCATTTCAAGCAGGGTGCAAGGCCACCAAATTCAAGTACAGTTTCATACCATTTCAAGCAGGGTGCAAGGCCACCAAATTCAAGTACAGTTTCATACCATTTCAAGCAGGGTGCAAGGCCACCAAATTCAAGTGCAGGTTTGTACCATTTCAAGCAGGGTGCAAGGCCACCAAATTCAAATGCAGTTTCATATCATTTCAAGCTGGGTGCAAGGCCACCAAATCCAAGTGCAGTTTCATACCATTTCATGCAGGGTGCAAGGCCACCAAATTCAAATGCATTCATACCATTTCAAGCAGGGTGAAACCACCATAAAACCACCATAAAACCACACAAAACACGACAAAACACCACATAAAAACCACACACAGTTCAGTAGACATTCAGTGTGTTCAGTTGATTCACAGCTCAAACAGAGAGTCGTTCCCTCTCCCATCTTGCAGAGACTGAGCCACGCCCACACTTCTGGGTTTTATAGTCCCTCCCCCCTCTCACCAGAAGGGGGGTGGCCTTCATGGCGTGATTGACAGAAGAGAGAATCTCAACATTTTTTAAACACTAATAACTCTTTTATTTTTGGCAAAAATCCTCTGCACCTGATGAGCAGAGGGGGACTCTGAGGAAGATGGCCAAAAATCACAGCCATGTGGTAGCATCTTTTCTAAAATCAATATACAGTGCAAACAGGAAGTGGTCAAGTTTAGACATTTAATCATTTGCCTTTTCAAAGCCACCACATTTTCATTTTCAAACTAACCACCACCATTTGCCTTGCCTTTTCAAACCAACCACCACCATTTGCCTTGCCTTTACAAAACAACCACCCCCATTTGCCTTGCCTTTTCAAACCAACCACCACCATTTGCTTTGCTTTGTCAAACCAACCACCACCATTTGCTTTGCTTTTTCAAACCAACCACCACCATTTGCTTTGCTTTTTCAAACCAACCACCACCATTTGCTTTGCTTTGTCAAACCAACCACCACCATTTGCTTTGCTTTGTCAAACCAACCACCACCATTTGCTTTGCTTTGTCAAACCAACCACCACCATTTGCTTTGCTTTGTCAAACCAACCACCACCATTTGCTTTTTCAAACCAACCACATTTCCATTTTCAAACCACATTAAGGGCACTCGCAGGTCAGTAAAACCACACTCACAGTTTAGTAGACATGTGTTCAGTGTTCAGTTGAATCACAGCTCAGACAGAGAGCTGTTCGCTCTCGCTCTCGCTCTCGCTCTCGCTCTCGCTCTCGCTCTCGCTCTCGCTCCCCCATCTTGCAGTGACTGAGGCACATCCACACTTCCGGGTTTTATAGTCCCTCCCCCTCCCACCGGAAAGGGTGTGGCCTTCATGGCATGATTGACAGGAGAGAAATCTCAAGATTTTTAAAACATTAATGTCTTTTATTTTTAATCAATGGGAAAAATCCTCTTGTCCTGCGTAGGGGGGGGGGGGACTCTGAGTAAGATGGCCAAAAATCATAGCCGTAAGTGGTAGCGTTTTTTCTAAAATCAATATGCAGCGCAAACAGGAAGTGGTCAAGATTTGAGTTTTAATTATATATAGATATAGATAGATAGATAGATATAGATAAACAAGTACTTTGGTGTTTAGAAGTTGTTGGCATATTATTAACTATAAGATGAAAGATGAATCAGTCATTCTGGAAATATCAAAGTCTCTAACTTATTCCCAATGTTGGATACAACTGGTTTAATGCAGTACATAAAAAATTGTATCACCAAAAGTCACATAGCTTTGTCAGCAACTGCAGCAGAAATGTTATTGTTCAGTTACAACCCCCCAATGTCTGAATTAGATGGGAACGTACACGATAGTGGTTTGCGGATTCACCTGTATACAAACAAAAACAGGAAGTTTATAGTGACGCATGTATCATGTCTGCCCCTTGAATCACAGCTGCAGAAGAAAAATAACTTCCTTCATTTTTTGTGAGGCATATAATTGTGAAGCTGAATATAATATATTGGGTCAATGGACAGCAGGTGGACTGAGAAGGTTCAGGAGGGATGTCATTAGTTAGTCACTTCACTGCATTCACTGGGGCAGACCCCTGACTGGATGGAATGAACCAAGATAATTGAAGTTATAATTAACTGAGGACTAGCAAATTCTTTAAACCCACAAGTGGCATACTGCAGTTAATTGCACATTCAGACTCACAATTTCCTTGAGATCCTTTCATTCTGTAATAATCTCAAAACAAACTGAATTCTGGAACCACGCAACAGTCCAGGCTAAGAAAAGATAAACATTTGTGAAAAAGATAAACTGTTAATGCTTCAGTTTTGTTTCCATTTTTCATTGATGCTTCCTAACTTGCCCAACGATTCCAACATTTTCTATCTTACTGTGGTTTAGCTTTAGTCTTGAGATATAGCATAAAAACAGGCCCTTCAGTCCACCAAGTCTGGGTCGACCAGTGATCATCCATACACTAGTTCTATCCTACACACTAGGGACAATATACTGATGTCTTTGGAATGTGGGAGGGAACCAGAGCACCTGGAGAAAACCCACTCGGTCACACGGAGAACGTACAAACTCCGTACAAGCAGCACCTGTAGACAGGATTAAATATGGGTCTCCGATGCTGTAAGGCAACAAGTCTACCGCTGCGCCACTATGGTGCTCCTTGTTTCAGGTTTTCAGAGTCAGCATTTCATTATGATTTGAATTACTCGTGATTGCAGGAATTTACACTGTCAATCTATTCAGATTAATAATCTGTAGGATAATTGAGAAATTGTTAAAAGGTTGATCAGAAGTACTTTTTCTTTACCTGAATAATTATTGCACAAAATGGTCTCCTGTTTGAAGTAATGAAGACTAAACCATATCCAAACTAATCAAAGGAGAAAAGAAGCATCCATGGGGAGTCAGATATTGTTATGTTATATGTAACACTTATTTAGTGGGTTGGAGGGCTCTGAAGGACATTCAGATGTGAGGTGAGGGCTGCTGACTGCTTTCTGGAAAGAAAAATTAAGATGACCCAAATGGGCTTCATCATTTGCATATAAGTTGTTAACTGTAAGAAATAAAACTGGAATGATTTCAATCCTCAGATTGGAGTCACGTGAACGATTATTGATTAGAAAGGGATTTTACCACCACTTAATCCCAATGATAATTTAATCCTGTAATTTGACAAGCAAGACAGGGTCTAATGGTTTATCATTTTTAGACATAATATTTCATTTTCCTTTGTAACAATGGATCTCTCCATCCATTTTTACCCTTCATCTTGTATCTTCCACTCTGTAAACTCTCCACCACAAACACATGCACACACACAAAGTGTAGAAACAAGGAACCGCAGAAGCTGATTTACCGAGGAAAGACACAAAATTCTGGCTTAATTCAGCAGGTCAGGCAGCAACCCAGAGAGCATGGATAGGTGACATTTCAGATCTGAGGAGTCTCGACCTGTGATGTCACCTATCCATGCTCTCCTGGGATGCTGCCTGACCCGCTGAGTTACTCCAGCATTTTATGTCTTGCCTTGCACATACACAAAACTACCCTACCCAGTTAACATCATTGCTATCACTGGAGGTTCTGAGTAGTCCCTGTTGCATTTTCATCTCAAATTCTTTTAAGTATTTCCAGAGGCTTGGTGATTTTTTTTGAGTTAATCTGATTGCCCAGGAACTTTTCACCACTAAGCTGTGATGCACCCTGATGGTATGCTTTCTATGATGCACCTGTGAGGAGACAGGGATTTCCTTAATTTCCTAAGGAAGTAGAGTGGAATACATTGACCTTGGAAATGTTTATGCAACAAATGAGTACCATGAGCTCAGATTATAGACATTTCTAATGGAAGTGCGAAAATACATTGATTGTCAATCATCGTGCATTAATTTTATAATTGTTGCAGATAATAATAACAAGAAAGGAAATTCACATTGAATTTTTCATTAAACTAATTAGTATGGACAATCGGTGGATAAAATAATTGATGATGTTAGCATATTGGGATTTATTTATTTTGCAAAGTTTCCATACATCTATCAAATTATTCAGTTTGCCTAGAAAATTCAGAGTGCTGAATGTCGATATAGCAGAAAGAACTAAGAGCCCAGTTAACAAGAACACTTGTGTTCCAGGGCCAGTAGAAAGTCACTATACTTAATTGGGGAAGTACAAGTTAAGATTCTATCCTACTGCTCCAAAGGTAAGATTAAATGTGTGACATTTACAGACATACACTTTAAATTAGGATGTTTAAATGTAACAGGCATATTTTGTGAACATTCTTCATGCTACAAATGTAAAACCTGTTGCAATTGTACGTACGTGTCTGGTAGAGTTAATAATGTTTTAAATTGGCAAATCTGCTTTGGTAAATGTTTTTCCTCTTCAATATGCTTAATACGATTTAAATTCAACAGCTCTAAATCCTTAAAAATCTTAGCATGCCAGTAATTCCATCCAAAAGATTCCTAGTTCTGAAATTTACATTTTCTTTCATTGTGAGACTGGTCCTGGGATTAGCACACAAGTAGAGATAAATCTTTGTATTTCTGCTGATAATGCTTCGACTTCATGGTGCCACCATTAATAACCCCATAATCAGCCTTAGGTGCTGATATCTATTAGCGTTTGCATTTTTAACAATAGTAGGTTGTTAATAATATTTTATAATTATTTAATTCTTCAATGTAGAAATGATGAGAAGACTGATCTGGGCGTGAAAATATCATGAAAGGTTAATACTGGAAGGAGATAGAAAAGAGAAATGTTTCAGTCTGGAAATCCCTTCACACTCATCCAGGAATGAAGAGTGTGCATTGTGTGAATTTGAGAGAATTGCATTGTGCCACTGAAATGAGGCAATTTTGTATATATTTCTGTGTATCTTAATGATAATCATGAAATTGATTTTTTAATTTCTCATTGGGATTTTCATTCTTCCAAACACTATTTTTTCCTGCACAAAACTCCCCCAAATGACCTCAATTGTCTCAGTGCGTTTTGCAACAAAAAAAAATCCAATCTCATTCCTCTGAAAAATGCTACTTTTTATTTACTTACAGAACAACCAGAGTTTACTCAGAGTCAATACTCAGACAGTGTTTTCTCTTCACTGAGATCCATATCTCCTATAATTTCAAATACAACCTCACACATGTGCTTTAATGCCTTTCCCATTGAGGATAGTGTCACCATCATTCTTGGCTTGCTATCTTGGCTTGGTTCCTACCAGGCTGCTGATCTTTGCCACATCTCATAGCTTTCTACTTACTGGCACATTAGGGAGGTTGTCAAATTCTATACTCGGGGAAAGGGGAATTTACCTACTTTTCCTCCAGTCCATTGGAGCAGGCAGAGTGAATCCATTGCAGGCTTCTAGAACATGCAGACATTCAAAGACTGCACTAGTTTGTTACCTTTGCAATTTTTTGACTAGTGTTTCTGGCAGTTGATGTTACTTTGAGGGGGTTTTATGCCAAGAAAAAAATCCAAGAAGAATGAAAATCCCAGTGAAGAATGAAGAGATAAATATCATGAATGGCAGAAATATGTGGAAAATTGCTTTACTTCAGCATGGGCTGATTTTTCACAGAAAAATGCTGTTTCTACTGTACTCGTGTGAATTAATTAGTTTTTTTTTGATTTCTAATAAAAGAATAATCTTTAAAATTATTCTATAATGGGTCACTGTGGTTGCAGACTTCTTAGAGGTCCTGCTTTCTGCCAGCCTGACCAGGTTCCTCAGACTTCCCCAGCAGCACGCTGCCACCCCCACCTATAAGTGCAACATCCATGCATTCAATGGAAATACATCCCTGTATCTGGAAAAGTTTTGTGTGTACTGTGGTATTTGGCTGAATTCTGACAACTGTGAGAACTTGCAACACCTCGAATGGGAAGACTGTGCTAAGAAATTCAGCCTGCCATGACAAAGGGAAACTAGGCAGTGCTGTTTTATGAACCACCAATTGAAGCTCTCACATTTTAAGCACAAAGTGCTACTGTGACCCACACAATGCATAGTTATTATTATTCACGTGTGGCTAAGTACTTTCTAATTTGGCATTGACTATACAATTTACATAATTGTACATTGATGAGCTGCATTTTTACTTTGTACATATTATTTTTCTCTCTTTTAATGCAAATACTTGGAATTATGTAATTTGGCTATAGTTGAGTTAATCAATATTTAGCTAGCAATCTGCATGATTGTAATAGAATTAATATTAATACATATGTCACTTTGATGATGAAAAAATGTCAACGTCCTCACAGTGACAATAAAACATGGAAAGAGTTAATAAGCTGATAACCAGATTTTGTTTGTGACATATTAGCCATTAGATTTCTCAGCTTCGTCCCTTCAGCAGGTGCCAGGAAATTCCAGAAATATTCTGGAATGTGTTGACAAATCTTTTTTTAGGATGCAAAACATCAATTGCCAGTACTTAGAGTGGAAAACTGGTTTTATGCGCTTTCGATGTAATTTTTATTAACACGACTCAGCTACAAAATGACCTAATTTAATGCAATACTCACCTGTTATCAAATTTTACTTAGGAGTCACGTGAGTGACTACGTGAAGAACCCCGCCAGAGCGCGTGCGCGTCATTACGTCAGACGCCTTGACGCAAACGGACGCGAGGAGCAGAGCGCCTCTAGTGGAATTGTAGTTTTTCAACTACAAGGTAAGTAGAAACTTTTTTCAAGTATATCCGGGTCCGTTTACTGTGGGGCTGTGGGGATTTTTTCCACAGACGCCATGGAAAAAACGGGCAAGGGGAAGAGGTGAGCGACTCAGCCGACAGAAAGTCGGGAGATTGCGGTTAGCGACCGACCGCCTCTAACCCCGGTACAGTCGCCAGCGGAGAGCATAGCGACTGTGGACCTGGAGCTGGTGAGAACACAGTCAGCGCCTGTCGGGCGCAAGGCCAAGTTTAAATCCAGATGGCCCACGGACAAGGAGTCCCAGGCAATGGAAGTAGCTCCAGGGCTAGATACCGCTTTTGAGCGGATTGCCCAGATGGAAAGCCTTGTACATAGGCTGTTGGAGCGAAGCACACTCAGGGAGGAGTGTAGTGAAACCCAAGCTGCTGAAAGCAGCTCAACAGCTCCTGGTACAGAGCTGATGGAATGCACCCTCAGGGATGAGGAGCGTGCCACGGGTCATGAGAGTTCAGACCCCGACTCTGACGGTGAGGCTGTACAAGGCGAAGAACGGCAGCTGGCAGATGTTCCACCCCTGGCAGTATGATTCGCTGCCCCGTCAGGGTCAGGAGAGCCATTAGGAGAAGAAGTGGCCTCCCTAATAAATTACTTGGTTTCCCATCAACTGGAACAGCAGGAGATGGATGAGACTGCAAGAAAGCATGAGACCCCAAGTAACTGTGTGTTGCTGAAAGCACCAGCAGTGAATCAAATCATCTGGAATCAGTTGAGTATGACTATGAGAACTCAAGAAGTGAAATTGCAGAGAATATTAAAGCTGCTGGGTTCTGGAATAACTGCTTTTGCCAGAATAGCGGATAAAAACCAAGAGATGACGGAGTTGCATCAGGAAGCACTGGGTTGCTATGCAGCACCCACTTCGAGATCAATTGTCTGAGGAAGGGTGCTGTACGGCCCACTATGAATCCGAAATTCGCAGCACTCTGCAAACCAAGTAATATACAATTACCCAACTTACTCTTTGGAGAGGATCTCGGGAGACATATTAAAGAGTTGGAAGATGAAGCAAAAACAGGATTGATGAAAACATCGATGGTTGTAAAGTCTGTAAAGAGGAGGTATCCTTTCAGACGTCATACGGATCCTGGACCAGGACCAAGTCGCTCATCAACGCAGGGACGTAGCTGGCGGCGTGCAGTGGGAGCAAGAACCAGTGGGGGTGCTTCTGGGAGAACCCAGGGATCTCAGGGTACTCAACTGACTCAAGAGGTAGGTGGACCTGGTTCTCATGGGAACATACTAACGGGATTAACTCCAAAAGTTGGAGGCAGATTACATCTCTTCTATAACAATTGGAAGAAGATTACTTCAGATCCGGTAATTCTGAATAGTATACAAGGATTTCGAATTGAATTCAATCCAAATTATGATTTGCCTGTCCAGCATGTTCCTAGCAGAACTCTCCACTTTGCACAAAAAGAAGTGATGGAGGTTCAAGCTGCACTTGAAACCCTATATATAAAAGGTGTTATTGAAGAATCAGTCTACCAAATTCACCAATTTGTGTCAAATGTATTCCCTCGATCAAAAAAGGATGGAGGATGTAGGATTATTCTAGACTTGACAAGTCTGAATCCTTTTGTTCAATTTAGACATTTTAAAAAGGAGACATTTGTGACTGCCAAACAACTTATTTCAGAAGCATGTTATATGGCAACTATAGATTTAAAAGATGCATATTATTCAGTGTCTGTTCACTCGGAAGATAGGAAGTATCTTAAATTTACATGGATGAACCAGTTATGGCAGTTCAAAGCCCTGCCTAATGGGTTAACGTCCGCTCCCAGAATATTCACAAAATTGTTAAAACCAATTCTGGGGTTGCTGAGAAGCCAGCGGCATGTACTAATGGCATACTTGGATGATGTCCTGATTATAGGAAGGACAAAAGAGTCAACAGAAGCATCTGTTGCAGTTGTGAAATCAACTTTTGAAAGTTTGGGGTTTCTAATTAATCCAAAGAAATCAAGGTTGACAACATGTACCTCAATTGATTATTTGGGGTTCACAATTGATTCAGTTCAAATGTAAATTACTTTGCCCAGGGAAAAAAAGGGGAGAGTTGATTAAAGATTGCAGTAATCTGTTAAACGAGCAAAAACCCTCAATCAGCCAGGTGGCTCGAGTACTGGGAAAATTAGTAGCAGCATTCCCAGCAGTCCAATACGGACCATTACATTATCAACAGCTGCAGAGAGTTAAAGAACAGGCACTGAGAATGCATGCTGGTCATTTTGATAGAACCATGCAACTAACAACAAATGCTGTTTCTGATCTGCAGTGGTGGATTCTACATGTCTCTAACAGTTCCAGCAAAGTGCTGATGGAACAACCTTCCATGATATTACAAACTGATGCCAGTGCACTAGGATGGGGTGCAACTGACTTAGCATCTAGCTGCGGAGGCAGATGAAATCAGGAAGAGTCATTGTTACTGCAGACGGGGAATTAACTATTTGGAGCTTTTAGGATGTTTCTATGGACTCCAAGCTTACTGTTCTAACACAACTAATCTGCATGTTCAAGTTCAAATTGATAACACAACAGCAGTTGCCTATATTAATCATATGGGTGGAATCAAGTCGGTGTCATGTGACAAAATGGCTAATCAAATTTGGTCTTGGTGTATTGAAAAGAACATTTGGATTTCAGCTATCCATCTACCACGTAGATTGAATAAGATAGCAGACACCAGGTCACGAAAGTTCCAAGATAATAAAGAATGGATGTTGAATCGAGAGGTATTCAATGACATAGTAATCAGATTTGGAATGCCAGACATCGACTTGTTCGCATCTAGACTGAATCATCAACTATCGAGATATGTGTCATGGGAACCAGATCCAGGAGCAGTGGCGATTGATGCTTTCTCGCTACATTGGGGTGGTATGTTTTTATATATATTTCCACCTTTCTGCCTCATAAGCCGATGTTTGCTTAAAATCAGGCAAGATGCTGCTTCAGGGGTACTAGTAGTACCAGATTGGCCTACACAGCCATGGTATCCGTTGATATTAGAATTAACGACACAAACTTTGATGAAAGTCCCAAAAATAAGTAATCTATTGCTGCACCATGTGACAGGGGAACAACATCCATTATATGATCGTTTGGATTTGTTGATTTGCAGGTTTTAAGAAGGCCTTTTCTGGGGCGAGGACTGTCTGAGCGTACTGTGGACATGCTTACGGCAGCCTGGAGGAAGAGCACTCAAAAACAGTACCTTTCTTATATTAAGAAATGGGAAGAGTTCTGTGTACAAAAGAATGTGGAATATAGTACTGCAGATATTTCAAATGTTTTAGAATTTCTGTCAAAACTTTATTATGATGAAGGTTTGAGTTATAGTGCAATTAATTCAGCCAGAAGTGCATTGTCCTCGTATTTGGTTCTGGATTCAGAAAGAAATCCAATTGGGTCGCACCCACTTGTTTCCAGACTGATGAAAGGAATCTTTAATTCCAAACCTCCGAAACCTAGGTACATGACAATCTGGGATGTAAGTGTGGTGCTAAAGCTACTTCGTGAATGGTCACCAAGTGTGTCTTTACCTTTGGCCAAGCTCAGTATGAAAGTAGTCATGCTTATGGCATTAGTGACAGCACAACAAGTGCAAACACTTGGAAAATTACAAATAGACAGGATGGAAGTAACTGAAGACAAGGTTACATTTTATATCTATGACCTACTAAAGCAAAGTAGGCCAGGTGTGACAGGATTTAAAATTGTGCTAGCAGCATATCCAAATGATCCTTGTCACTGTATTAAGACATATTTGTTACAATACATTGAGGTCACAAAGGGCTTGTGAAATACGGAAACTAGGTTGTTGATCACACACAAGAAACCACACAAAAGAATTTCAGTACAGACTATTTCCAGATGGTTAAAAGAAGTCTTAACAGCTGCTGGTATTAACACTGATGTTTTTACATCTCACTCGCCTAGGGCAGCAGCAACGTCGGCGGCCAGGGCGAAAGACGTCCCCGTCGACCATATCCTCGCAGCCGCCGGGTGGTCCAATTAGTTGATGTTTCAACAATTTACCATCGGCCTATTGTTAATGCGGGATTGTTTGCAGAAACTATTTTAAGTTCTGTGTAAATTCCTCTGGTTTAAAGGGGATCTGATTAATTTTCATTATTAAAATAAATGAATTACTGCATTTGTGGTACAAATGTTATTATTAATGCATTATTGATTATTCTCGTTCCGAGTCAATCAATGCAGTGAGAAGCCGAGATTGATCTACGGCATGAAATCACAAAGCTTTAAAATCTTCATGTAGTCACTCACGTGACTCCGAAGTAAAATAGTAAGATTAAACGAGAACTTACCTAAGTTTGAAGTTTGATCTTTATTTTATGAGGAGTTACGTGGGTGATTACGTGCCCACACGACCCAACCCTCTATCATAAAGGTCAGATGGAAGTTCTTGTATTACTTGTTTTATTATGATACTATATTACTTCGCTTGTTGTTTTTTGTGATTTCACACCGCTGCTTTGAAGATTGACGCGCAGGCGCTCTGGCGGGGTTCTTCACGTAATCACCAACGTAACTCCTCATAAAATAAAGATCAAACTTCAAACTTAGGTAAGTTCTCATTTAATCTTACTAATAAAACCAATTTGTTGCATCAGCAGGAAATTGGGACCCAGCTGAAAGCATTATTAGTTTTTTTTTTAGAGATACAGCATGGAAACAGGCCGTTCGGCCCACTGGGTCTGCACCGACCAGCGATTCCCGCACATTAACACTATCCTACACACACCAGGGACAATTTTTACATTTACCAAGCCAATTAACCGACAAACCTGTACGACTTTGGGAGGATACCAAAAATCTCGGAGAAAACCCATGCGGTCACGGGGAGAACGTACAAACTCCGTACAGACAGCACACGTAGTCAGGATCGGATCTGGGTCTCCGACGCTGGAAGCGCTGTAAGGCAGCAACTCTACTGCTGTGCCACTGTACCGCCCAATTCTGAAATCTTTATGTTGAACACATTGGACATTGAGAAGTGCATATGATCTAATAAATGAACAATTTAACAAAAAATTGAAGAGAAAGAAAAGATTTCCTCTTGGCCACAAAATGGTGAAAATGTTATTGTAAAGGTAACATTGATGACTGCACTATGTTACAATGAGAATACCTTCCCAAGGAATAACTACTATATTCTGCAATCCAATTGAAACGTTCCTAAACTATGAAAGAAATTGAATAGTTCAAGATGTTGCCCGGGCATTTCTCCAAGGTAAATTCCCAGAAGCAGTCTGACTTCCCTGGTGAACCAAACCAAGATCATTATAAACATTGTGAACAGGCGAGCTGCCATACCTGGACATTCATGTCACAACTAGCTTTCAATAGCTCCACTCCAGGCTTACACCCCATTAATCCAAAAAAAACATACTTACTTTCCATACTTTCTAACCCCCTGCCATGATACCGGCGCTATTAGGTTTAGACTCAACCTCTCAACAGTCCTGGGTTATGACCATCGACCCTTTGATTGCCCCAGTTCCAACTCTTGAGTTCTCGATTGATCTGGGGGCTAACACCCCATCACAAAGGAAAAACTGTAACAGCAATTTGAGTGGTACTACTGAAGTTTGCTGCGGTGAACCCAAAAAACATTTGGGTTTCAGGTCAATGACCTTCAATCAGAGCCTCGGAGAAGCTCTGATGAATGGTCATCAACCAAGAGTGTTAACTCGACACAGCTGTTGGATGACCAGTTGCGTGTTTCAATACGATTTCAGATTTACAACATCCGTATTGTGAGTTTGGACTAGGCTAATCCTGTCCTCACCTGACATCCTTATTTTCAGCTTAGTTTGCTGGCTACAATAAGGAAATTCTGGTTGTTTATTTACTTCCTTTCCCCGGGAATGCAGCATCTAAGTATATCACATCTCCCACTGCTTTGGCTGAAATCAGCTTCTTTAGCACAGAGATATCTGGGCCTTTCCTTGCCAATACCACAGTAAGAACTCCATGATCATCCTAATGCTGCCAATTTCCATCTGTTCTTCATGTCTTTATGAGTATGAACCAGGTAATCTTAAATTGGTGATATTGCCAATTGCTAATCACAAACCCCTCCCACCTCTATCCACTTGCCAGGCTTTGTTCTGCCCCCATCTCTCTTCCAGTTTTCTCTTCACCCTCCACCACAATCAGTCTGAAGAAGGGTCCCGGACCGAAATGTCCCCTACTATAATATATAGTGATACCTTAACTGATGCATTTTTTTCCTTTTTTTGTAAACCAACATTGCAGTTCCTTGTGTCTTCAATCCTAAACTGCTGCTGTATGACAATTATTCTATCAATCCTCCTCACTTCTTGTGCTCAAATCTTTGATTTGATTCTTGACAGTGATATGCCAGTACTTAAAATAGTCCTGTAGATTAGTTCATGTGCACGTACTTATCACAGTTCAATGAAACATAGTCATATGCTGCAACTCCAGTGCTTTAGTGCATTGATTAATAACATATATTGCAGAGGTAAATTCATAGCTATCATCAATTGTTCATTATTGCAGACTATCAGAGGGATTTGTGGCACCACTTCTGCAAAGAGGGAAGAATAAATCATAGTTAATTCCAAAATTGTATGTTTAGTGCCATTTAATGTCATTTCTAAACACAAAGTGATCCTCTATGTGTATATGTTTTATGATCCCAGATGGTAACACAAACTGAACTGCACAGCCCTGTCAGTGCAACAACAAATACCTGAAAACTACTCAAATCTTGTGAGGTCCCATGAAGTTCGCTCACACAGGGAATACAGTACGACAGCATTTTTACAGAGGAAATTTGAGCCTCAGAAATATCAAGAATTGGATTTGTAAAAATCTAAACCTGGATTTATACAGTGCATGAGGTGAGATGGATACTTGGACTAGTTTGGAAGATTCCAAAGGAGCCAAAGGCCTTTTCATTAATTCTCCATGTTTAGCACAATAGCTTAGAGGAAAATCTCATAGCCATGAAAGTCAGATCAGTGAAAGAGCAGGTGAAACATAAATCTGTAATGAGAACACCAGAGGAATGTAACAGTTATATTAGAATCATAAAATTCATGACACTGCTGCAAATTAAACCAGCTCAAAAATTACTTTCAGGGCACAGAGTGAGAGCTGACGCTTGATGCTTTATCAATTATCAGTGAAGTTGTAGTCAAGAAAAAGTTCTTAAATCTATCCTTCATTGTAGGTTGAGAGGTCATTATCAGGTAAGGAATTTCAAATGCCTTTGGAAGACATAACTTAGAACAGGAAATTTGGATCCAAATAGAGGAGCTGTAGAGGCCCTTCAGTCCCACTCCCTGTAACCTATCCTCTCTCATAAACACATGGCTTCACTCAGCTCTCCTGCCACTAACATACCTGAGGAGGAATTTACAGCAGCCAGTTAACGTGCCAAGCTTTGGGACATGGTAGGAACCAGAGCACCCTGGGAAAACCCAGTCACAGGGAGGAATGCAAACAGCATACAGTCTTTGTTATATCTAGCCCTGGCTATTCTTATGTTCTCCTAGATGTTATCACATCTTCCACCCCCTGTGAACCTGAGCTCATCCAAATCACTTGGACAGTACGTTTTCCCTTTACTCTAATGCTTGCTGACTGACATTCTTGTATTCCCTGAATGGCAACACCTTGATTTTAAACTGATCATCCCTGTTGTTAAATTTCATAATCTGCTCTCTCACTTTCTCTGTAACCTCTTCCAGCTCTGCAACCACTAACGTAACTGTGCTCCTCCAATCCATCCCTTGCCCATTGATTTTATATCTTCACTATTGTAGCCCATGCCATTCACTATCTTGTTCTTAAAATTTCTCCCTAAATCAACATATTACTGCTGTTTATTAAGAAATAAACCCAACTACATAGACAAAACATTTGTTGATTTATCCCACTGACTCCTTAAGTGGTTGTAGCTCTTTGTTCCATAACATTCCTCTGAGGTGCCTTGGGACATTTTATCATCTTGTGCAGGCTATATAAATCCAAGCTGTTTGTTTTGTTGATTCTTTCCCTGCCATGGAGTGTTATATCTTAACTCTACATAGAATGCTTGACATTTGGACTTTCCGCCTACTTTATGGATAAACAGGAAGTTTACAATTAGGCTAACATTTCCCCCTGCATTTGAAGAAGTAGCTGCACAAAGGTGTACCTTGAGGAATGTGATGAAAAATGAAGTCAATGTCAAAACAAGTATAATTTATTTTCCATACAAGTAAACAAGAGGAAATCTCCAGATTTATGCATCATAATGAAATACTCTAGCAATGTTAACATCCTCCTGATGAATATAATTTCCTGATAAAAAACATTGACGTTTTATAGCCAATATCATGGACATGAAATACTAGAGATTATTTCATGTATCCATATGAAAGGAAACAATGTCATTTTTAGTATATTCTTTGTTACAGAATAATTCCTTTATTTTTATTGTCAGGATTGAGAACAAAAAAACGTTCAAACACAAATCTAAAGTACAAAGTTTTATTTGATCTATGACTGTGGGTGAGCTACACATTTTGCACTACTTTACATTTCTTTTTTACTTTCCATTTTGTTTCTTCATTGTCCCGATGTGACCGTTTGAATTTTCAAATAGTGGGGGCGCAGTAGCCTATAGTATGAGTAGAATTTTCACTGAAATATTGCAGTTCTACTGGTGCTTCTATTTTGATTGATGAATTGTATACATACATGAGCTATATTTCAATATTCAGTTAGCAGCATGGACATTTTTTTTCCCATTACATTTATTGGAAGGCAGGAGAAGGCAGGTAGGGAGAGGAGGATAGTGAATAGTGAAAATTGTATAGAGAATTCCAAACGGCCAGAGCGATACATAAAAGATTGGATTGGTAACATGGATGGTTCTAAGGGATGGAACAGCCTTTCAACACAGAAGAGACTGCAGATGCTGGAATCCATAGCAAATGTAGCGGGTCGGGGAGTAACTATTGAGGAAAATGAGTAGTCAACATGTTGGATTAAGACCTTCATCTAGACTGAGAGTTAAGGAGAGTAGCAAGTTTAAATAGGTGTATGTGTGTGTGGGGGTAGGTCATGGGGCAAAAGATAGCAAATGATAAAGGGATTAATTGGCAAGAAACATCCAAGTGGGGGAGAGAAGAGTGGAGATAGCAATACAGGCTAGGAGGTGAAATGTGGGGAACAAAAGTCTGCAGATTCTGAATATGATAGGAAAGGGAGGTGAAGAATGGAACTGAATCAAAGGTGGTGGCAGATGGGAAGAACAAAGGGAGGGGAGGGTGAGCAGTGTGGGGGGGGGGGGGGAGAGGATCCATTGGGAAGGTTCTGTGGGGAAGGGGTCTAAAAGAAACAGTGACAGGGGACTGGAAGGTAAGGTAGGGGGAAGGGTTTGTGTGAGAGGATCAGAGTGGATAGAAAGGAACAGAGGGTTATCTGAAACTGGAGAACTCAATGTTTATGACATTGGGGGTTGTAGACTACCCAGGTGGAATATAGGATGCAGAGCAGAGGTCTTGGGCAGAGCAGTTGCCAAACCAAGTTATGATGGATCCCAATAAGATGCTTTCGACTGTGCATCTGAAATGTTGGGGAGAGTCATTGGATACATGCCAGATTTCTTTTGTCGTCTCTGGAATTAAATGTGGAATTTATAATAATAATAATAATAAGTTTATTTATATAGCACATTTTCCAATCGATTTAACTCAAAAGCCAAAGTGCTTTACAGTTACTAACCAAACAAATGATAAAAAGAGATAGAAAAAATGACAACACACTATAAGAAATTTTACACAAACACGAACATCCCCCCACAGTAGAATCTACACTCTCCACTGTGAGGGAAGGCACTAAAATGTCCAGTCCTCCTCCTCCTCCTAGTCCACCTGAGGTCGGGGCCAGTCTGAGGCCACTGCAGCCAGTCGCCGCAACGGCAGCCCGATGTTGTCTGCCCACCCGCATCGGGTGGAAAAGTCCTCAGCAGCTTGGAAATGTCTGAAGCGGCCGCTCCTTCCCCGGAGACTGCGACGCCCGCGGACTTCAGGCCGCGCCGGTTGGAGCTTCGACTCCGCGGTGTTTTTGATCCAGCGCCGCCCGCCCGTGGCGGGATGCCCACAAACCACAGACCGCAGACCGCGGCTGCTCGATGTTGGTGGTCGGCGGCCACAGCACTCCGGAGCGGCGACCCGACAAGGCATCGCCCGCTCCCTGCTGATGTCCCAGCGCTGTGCCGCCGAAGCTGTGGTCCCCGGCAGGAAACGCCGCTCCAGCCCGATGGAAGGCCGCATGGGGAGACCGGAGACGCGATTCGGAGGAAAACCGCATCTCCGACCAGGTAGGACTGGGGTTAAAACAGTCCCCCCCCCCACATAGAAAGAATAGACTCCAAATAATAAAAAAATAAAAATATTCAAACAATAAAAGAGTTAGACGACGGACTGCAGGCAGGCTGCCATACAAACGGCGCCCACTCCTGCACATCCGCCATCTTGGAATTTGATGTGCTTTCTTGGCTGCAGCATTAATGTGTTCTGTTTTGGCTAGGATATATATGATGGACAGAATAGCCTTCTTCTGTGTTGTAACGTTTCTGTGGTTTTCTGTTTTGACAATCCCATTGGAGTGCCAGGGTGATGTCGATGGGCTGGGACAAGATTGAAGAATCGGTGGGTGGTTGGAGATCTGAGAATTGGGGAGGTTGGTGGAGCCGTCAAGGAGTGGGGCCACTGGGATCATGGGACTATGGTATGTGGTGAGAGTACAGATTGGTGTGGCTGGTACTGATGAATAAAAGACAATTATGGAGTTCCCCTATTGCGATCCCAGCACCATATGTGATGGACTAGTTGTCACTCCCATGTCAATTTGATCCAAGATAAACACAAAATGCTGCCGTAATTCAGCAGGACAGGTAGCAGCTCTGGATAGAAGGAATGGGTGATGTTTTGGGTCAAGACCCTTCTTCAGAAGAAGGGTCTCAACTCGAAATGTCAGCCATTTCTTCTATCCACTCCAGCTGCCTGTCCCGCTGAGTTACTCCAGCATTTTGTGTCTATCTTCGGTGTAAAGCAGCATCTGCAGCTCCTTCCTACACATTTCAACCTGATCCAAGTTCCCTTCAATACTCCAGGGACATGTAATTTGTAATGTGTTTCATTTAGGCCAGATGCTGGGAAATGCTTTGTCAAATTTCCTGAGTGATAGATATAGTTATTATCACACTTCGTTGCCGAATATATTTTCAATCATGTGGCTCCGAAATAGACTGTTCCAATGTGATCAAATTTCTAGGCAATGGTTGGTATTGTTATTCTTCGAAATTGATACCATTTTTTGCTGTGTTAGATGCAGTAATACTAAAGCCATTGCCTCTGATTTACTGCTCCTCTGGGTAATGGGCTATTGCAGTCTTATTGAGGAAATGAACACAAAATCATTGGGGTGCACTGCTATCAACTCTTCAAACTAACACTTAGCTAATTTTATGGCAATAAGTGAAAGACTCACTAGTATTTTTAATTCTACAGCTAAACACACACCCCAAACTCTTACCCTCCCTTGAGCACTGCCGATGTGACATTGATTGCCTCGATTTACCTGCTCCCCTCACCCATTCCAACCTACCTGCTTCTGAATGTGTAGCACTCCACCCACTGCAAACCAATCAGGTCAGTGACGCTGCTACAAGCAAGATGTTCATTGCTCCTATATCTCGCCATACTTGTGCATATGACAACAAACTCGACTTGACAACTTGATTTGTTTGGATAACTCAAGTTGTTTCCCATGAAACTGAAGAGCTGAGGAGAGACTTAATTGGAATGTGTAAAATTATGGGGATGGCACTGAATCTAGGCAGAATAAATACGAAGGACCTATTTTGATTATCGTTGAGGGTAAAACAGACTTAAAGTAATAAATGAAAGATTTAGGTGGAAGGTGAGAAAATATTTTTTATCTGGGAAATGGTAGGCCCTGGAATCCATTGCCTGAATGGATAGTCAAAGCAGAAATCATCATCAAGATTGAATGACATTTGGATGTTTAGTTGAAGATCCATGACCGGCAGTTCTCAACTTGCTGAGCTATGGGTCAAGTTGTGAGAAGGTGAGATTTGATCGGGTAGCACTTTATTGGCAAGCCTGGATATGATGGAAGTATCTGTACGCTGTGGATGGCTTGATTGTAATCATGCATAGTCTTTCTGCAGACTGGTTAGCACGCCACAAAAGCTTTTCACTGAACCTTGGTACACGTGACAATAAACTAAACTAAACTAAACTGAATAGCCTCTTCTGCTGCATATTTCCATGGTTATAACTACAAAGGTTGGGCCATTCTATATAAATCCTTGATTTTCAAAGAAAGATCTTGTATATGATTTCCATGGTGGTTCACAATACCACTTAGACACCACTGTTTTTGATTTTGCTGCTGAATGTTTGAATTAAATCTCGCTTTGTTGCCTTTTCCTATATTAACCAACATTTTTGCGAGAAATGAATTCTGTTTACTAAAAATAAAATACTTGATAAACCTGCCATCTAGATCACAGATTTTCTTGCTGTACTGAACTCAGTTCCATCCTATCAATGTCTTGTGCATTCGGAACTTTGGTGCGTGATAAGCCATTGTAGTAAGAGACATTCATTGTGGATGATGCAAGCCACAACAGCTGGTTAGGATATGTTTCCTGTTAACTTTAAATGTATTTACTGTGTATAAAATAAGGCGGGTAGCAAAAGGAAAAGACACTGCACACAATGATAACGAAGCAGCAAGCAGCAATCCTTAACCATTTCCCAACGGATATTAGGGACTTTGATATTTTTAGTGAGGACAACATGCTTGACTACAAAGGCAGGAATTGTAAGAATTTCCTGTTAAAAGTAGCATTTTAGAATACTAATTAATACTCAGCTGGAAGTCATGAATATACATGTCTGCTTGCTCATTCCCGTAGAATGTAAAAAACATCACAGTCTGGTTGATAGCTGACATATATTATTATTAAAATTCTTAAAATCTCTTTCACTGTCACACTAGGAAAATATCTTAGGACTGTCTCACTTACATGTGGAACACAATTCATTGTAACATTTTGTCAGAAGGAAATACTATTTGTCAATTCAGTTTAGTAACTTTTTAAAAAGTAATTAAGAATTGAGAAGAAGACTCGAAAGAAAATTAGTAGGAGGAGAGCAAATGGGGAAAATCATTTGCAGAATGTTACATTTTTCAATGAGACTTCAGATGCTGTAGGCTCATTATGCTCAGTCTTTCCTCATAGGATAACCTCTCATTCCCAGCAATAATCTAGTGAGCCTTAGCTGCATTGCATTTAAGAATATCCTCCAATAAATGAAACTAAAATTGTGCACAGCATTCCAGATGCAGTCTCATCGAGGCCCTATTTTAAAAAAAGCAAGATGTTTTTAATTGGGAATATGAATGTCACTAACAGCCTCTTTTATCTAATCCTAATTACTCCAGAGAAGGTGATGTCGATTCACCTTCTTGAACTGTATTCCTTCTGGTCAAAGTGCCCCAGAATGTTTTGGATAGGAAGTTCAGGATGTAGATGCAGCAATACTGGAGGATACTTTACCCCACCCTTCTTGCATTAACAGCCATTATTCCATTAGTCATCATAATGTTGATGTGCGTGCAAAGTAGTTTCCTGTGTTTTTCATACAAGGACCCCCAGATGGAGTCACAGAGTCATAGAATTATAGATCTAACAGCATGCAAACCAGCCCCTCAGTCACTTCAGGTAGCCCCGGCATTCCCTCTCTCTCTATCCCACCCCCACCCAAGTCGCACTAGCTTCAGGTTTTCACCCAACAAACAGCTAACAATGGTCTGTTTCCTTTATCATCGCTACTTGTTTGCATATCTTTTATTCATTGTTCTTTATCTCTCAACATTATCATCTACATCTCTCGTTTCCCTTATCCCTGACCAGTCTGAAGAAGGGTCTCAACCCATAACGTCACCCATTCCTTCTCTCCAGAGATGCTGCCTGTCCCGCTGAGTTACTCCAGCTTTTTGTGTCTACCTTCAGTCACTGCTGCCCAAGTTGTCCAACTGAACAAGTTGACCATGTTCCTGCACCTGGTCCATATCCCTCCATACCTTCCCTATCCATGTATCTGTCCACATGTCTTTTAAATATCGTAATTGTAGCCCCCTCTAGCTCTACCACTTCCTCTGGCAGCTTGTACCATATGCGCACCACATTCTGAATGAAAGATTTGCACCTCCGGCCACTTTTAAAATATTACTCTTTCACCTAAACCTCATGCCCTCAAGTTTTAATCTCCCCTATCTTCGGGAAAAGACTATGGCTATTCACCTTATTTATGCCCCTCATGATTTTTTAATATAGATCTATAAGGTTACCCTTCCTATGCTCCAGCGAAAAAGAACCAGCCTGTGCTGCTCATGCTTATAACTCAAACCCTTCAGACCCATAGACATCCTCGCATCCTCGCACATCTCGTTTGCTCCCTTACCAGTTAAATAACATATTTCAAAGGTTCAAAGGTCAGTTTATTGTCACATGTACCAATTAAGTTACAGTGAAGCTCGAATTACATATTTCTGAATACTAACGATTAAGTGTCTCATACTTTAAAATAAGATTTTACTTTTCTATTCATTCTTTTGCTAAATCTTCAATCTTCAATCAATGTCCAGTTCTTAATATTATTGTGGAGATCTATATCAAGCTTTCACTGTGAACTTTGAGATAGTCCTATCTTCACGGATGGCTCCTCACTCATTTTCTCTCTCAGTGACATAAAGCATGGAAAGTGTTGTGCAAATGTGTGAATAGATGGGAACAGGGAAAAGGGCAGGGAGCGTACATAAATGACATTCCGTACCAATGTGCAATGTTTATTGTGTCGGCAACCTGCAGCATCTCAGTATAAAGCCTAAGACTGAAAACTGCACATTGACATTTGACAACTTTACTTTAGAGGTACAGTGCGCAAACAGGCCCTTCGGCCCATCACTTCCACACCGACCAGCAATCCCCGCATATTAACACTATCCTACACACACTAGGGACAACATTATATTCATACCAAGCCAATTAACCTACAACCCTGTGCATCTTTGGAGTGTGGGAGGAAACCGAAGATCTCTGAGAAAACGCACGCAGGTCACGGGGAGAAGGTAAAACTCCGTACAGACAAGCACCCGTAGTCAGGATCGAACCCGGGTCTCTGGCGCAGCAAGGCTCTAACTCTATGCTACACACCATGTCGCCCTATACTGTGAATAAGATCCTGAATGAGGAATAACACCAAGAACTGGGGGGGCAGAGATAAATAGATTCTTAAACTGGGTGAAAGGTTACACAGCCAGATTAACTCCCTTCCACCATTACCATCTGTTCAATGGGTAAGCAAGTTCTGTAACCAAACTGCCACATTACCATAGATCCCATGCATCTTAATCATCAGCTGACCATGAGGGATTTTACTGAATACTTTACTAAACTCCATGTCAATAGCATCCACTACACTACCATGTTCAAGGATTCCTCAGCAGACCTGAATAAAAGCGCCACAGTCATCACCAAATTAATTAAATGTATGGATGAGTATGTACCTACAAAAACCGTGCAAGTCTTCCCCAATCAGTAGCCTTGGATGAACTAGGAAATTGATAATAATTATGAAGGCTAGATCTGCAGCGTCAGACAGATCCAGAGTCATATAGTAAGTCCAGGTAGGAGATTCTGAAGGTCATTGTGAGCATGAAGAGACAATTATGGACTAAGTTGTAGTCATAGACGGGTGCTTGACAGCTGTGGAAGGGCTTGCATATTATCACTTCCTGCAAGACAAAACTGGGCAGCATAAGGTAGCAATTATGCAACAGTTCCAGCGGAACAATACATTTTATGCACGCTTTGAAAAGGAGAACATGAACCCCCACAGCCCCTAATGACCCTGTGATCTCAGTCTCTAAGGTCGACGTCAGATTATCCTTAAAGAGTGTGAATCCACGCAAAGTGTCTGGCCCAGATGGCGTACCTAGCTGAATGCTAAAGACGTATGCGCTCTTGTCTGGGGTAATCAAAGATATCTTTAATCTCTCACTTGCATGATTTGAGGTTCCCACCTGCTTCAAATGGGCAACCATTGCACTAGTTTAGAATCCACAAACCTGTTTTCATCAACAACTTCAGGTTCCTGGGCGTGTATATCTCTAAAAAGCTGTCCTGGAGGCAGCACATTGATGCAATCATAAAGAAAGCCCATCCATGTCTTTACTTCCTCAGAATATTGTGGAGATTCCATATGTCAATGAATACTCTCATAAAATTCTACAAGAGTATGGTAGAGAGCATATTGACTGGTCGCATTACAGCCTGGTTCAGCAACTCGAATGCCCAGGAATGAAAGAGATTATAAAAAGAAGTGGACACTGCCTGGTCCGTCATGGGTACTGACCTCCACACCATCAAGGGCATCAAAAGAGATGTTACCTCAAAAAAGCAGCCAGCATCATCAAGGATCCACACCATCTTGGCCTTGTTCTCATTTCATTCCTGCTATCAGGAGGAAGGTAGAGTAGATGAAAACTGACCTCCAGGTTGAGGAACAGCTTCTCCCCACCAACCATTAGCTATTGAACACTGCAAACACCAAACTTTGAACTATGAACTGTTTGGTTGCAATAGGGACTTCGGGCTTTTTTTTGTTTTGCACTAATATTGTTTCTTTATATATTGAATATTTTTTGTTTACTTATAATGTTATCTATTGAGTACTGTGTTTACAGACCTGTTAGGTGCTGCAAGTAAGATTTCACAATCATAATCACACAATCACAATCACAATAATACTTTATTAGCCAAGTACTGTATGTTTTGCAACATACGAGGAATTTCATTTACCAATTCAGTCATACAAATAAAAAGCAACGGAACACACAAAATGCATTTTACCATAAACATTCACCACAGTGACTCCTCCACATTACTCACTGTGATGGAAGGCGAAAAAAAAGTTAAAATCTCTTCCCTTCTTTGCTCTCTTGCGGATCGGGCGCCTCAAGCCCTCCATTGACGGCGGTGTTTAGCCCTCTGCATTGGGGCGATCAGCTCCCACATCGGGGGGGGATGTCAGCTATCCCATGCTGGGCGATCAAACCCCGCGTCGGGGCTGGTCGAGCCTCTGCATCATTGGAGCTCCCGTCTAGCCTCTCCCAAGACTGCGAGCTTTCGATGTAAAGTCTGCAGGCCGCGGTTAGAGCGATCACAGGCAAGGGATCGACTCCGATGTAAGTCCACGCCCCGTGCTGGGGCTCAAAGTCAGTCCGAGGAAGCCTCTAGCTCCATTAATGGTTGGCCGCAGAGCGACCGGAGATGCGACCCGGAAAACAATTGCATCTCCGTCAAGGTGAGAAACTGAAAAAAAGTTTCCTCCCGATCCGCTCCCCCTCCCCCCACATAAAACAAACCGGAGAACATTTACACAGACTTTTAAAATGCACTAATTTTTTTTAAAACAAGAAGAAAAAACAGACAGACTGTTGGCGGGGCTGCCAATTGTGCGGCGCCCCTGGTGGACTGTTCCATATGACTGGTACATATGACAATGAGACACTCTTGACTTGAATTAACTCTGGAACCCAAGAACAGCACAGGGACCTACCTCAATAAATACCATTTAGTAGCACCTCTGTCCCACCATCATGAAGTGCTTTAACAGTTGGGTTATGGTGCAAATCAACTCCGGCCTCAAAAATGATCTGGATCCACTTCAACGAGATTGGGGCAGATTGGGGCTACAGCTGATTGGGGTTACTGTATACAGCAGATTGGAGCTACACAGATTGGGGCTACAGCAGATTGGAGCTACACAGTGGCACAGTTGGTAGAGCTGCTGCCTTACAGCACCAGAGTCCTGGTTTCAATCCTGACCAAGGGTGCTGCCTGTGTTGAGTTTGCACATTCTTCCTGTGACTGCCTGTATTTGCTCTGGGTGCTCAGGTTTCTTCCCACATACCTGCAGGTTTGTTGGTTAATTGGCCTCTGTAAATTGCCCCTAATGTGTAGAGAGCAGATGCAAAAGTGTGATGATATAGAAGTAATGTGAATGGGTGTTCAATGGTCATTGTGGACTTGGTGGGCGGAAGAACCTGTTTCCATGCTGTATCTTTCAATCCATCAATCAAGCAGATACTGGTTCATTGGTTCTCCACTCTTCTCTTGACTATTTGGGTAACAGAAACACATATAAACCAGGCTGCTGTACAGCTTGGCTTTCAACACAATCATGCCCTCCAAACGCATCACCGAGCTCCAAGACCTGGGTCTGAACCTCCCTTGGTAACTGGATCCTTGACTTCCCCATCAGCAGACCTCAATCAGTGCATATGACAGTAAATTATTGACTTAATCTTGGATTGATTCATCTTTGATGGAATTGATTCAGTATTCCATCAAAATAATACTCCACCCATACCTTCCTTGAAAATACCTCCCTTACTAGACCATGGGATCTGATTGCTATACTGCTCTCAAGCCCCAAGCTACATGACAAGTTCAGAGGCTTCACCATATACATTACAGCTCTGCTTTGGAATAGACTCCAGGCTATTAGATACCTCCAGTAATATTCCTGTAATTCAAGCAGATGTATAATAAACAACCCGACCTCTATCGTGATTGAGTTCAATATTTAAGCAGTCAAAATTGGAAGGTCAGACTTTAAGAGCCAGAGCAAAGTTCCATCACGTTACGTTTCCATCCTGCTGATGCCACTGTCAGAAATGTGATTTTTTTAAAACAATCTTCAGTTCTATGTTTTGATAGAAAGGATAGATCACTGAAGGGAGGAGGGTAGGTTAGCAAATGGTTTCCTCTCATTCTAAAGTCTTATTTTTCTTCCCAGCAATCTACCTTCCCCACCACTTAGAGTCACCGACATGCATTATTCATTGTATATTCTGTTCCAGAACGATTTTAAACCTGACCATGAAAAAAAAAATCATTAAAATGCCCTTCTGCCAGATTCCTGAAGTATCTAATGTCAACTTTGGCAGTATCTAGGAATCTAATCTCAATAGTGTTTGTGGCAAACTCATATTGCTCCTGTGAGCATGAACAACAGTTCTTGTTTTCGTCATGGGCTTGAGACATAACATTTCCCATGTATCCTGAAGGTATCAGAGATCATTATATTCACACTCTGCTGGAGGATTGTGAATGTCAAACCATCTCATTTAAATTCTCATCCTATGATGTAAACGATAAAAGTAATTTTTAATATTCTGGCAGGTAATAATTCCATTATTCAAGCAGGAGCGTTCACATTCCCTAGCAAACTGTATTATTATTGTTATTATTATTATTACATTTCCATTGCATCTCCCTATATCTATGCCGAACCTCAAATTTAATATTATTATAACCTGCTGTGCATCTCTACATTATTAAGTAGACAGGAATTTGACAGGAAGGAGACCACATTTTCATTGCATGAAAGCAAAAAAACTGCAGGTGGTGGAAATCTGAAATAAAAACCAAAATCAGTCAGTACTCAGCAAACCATTCAGCCTCTATTGTGGGGACTAGGATGAATGCTTCCACCATTGAACTTTGTTTGTTATTGGCATGAAACATGATGAAAAAAGGATGTAAATCCAATATTCTTTCACAGTGTTTCTGGAGGAGAAAGCACAGCCATTGGGAAATATAGTATCACATTGAAGGTGATTTAAATTTTAATTTAGATAATGTCCAGTTGACACACTGTCTATATACAGGATGTAAATCAATTCACTGTTGTTGGAGAATGACACATGGAGAGGGGGAAACAATTATGCAGTGTATATGTCATTCGTTCCTCAAACATTTTTATTAAATTTATCTTTTTGCTGGCACTTTCATTCTCTGTGATCTTTGTATCCACTGCTATAAATTATTTAAGCTATTTATTTTTTGTTTCGAATGAGTGGGACTAATGTATCCTAAAAAATAGGAATCCCTCTACCAGAGATATTTGGAAGAACAAGAATCATAAAGACATACAGGACATTTGAAATTCTGTAAAATGCCACCTCATGCCTCCCTTTCAGTATCTACAGGGCCTGTCCCACTATGGCGACCTTATTTGCAAGTTTAGGAGAGTTTGCCCTCGCCACAAGCTCACAGCATGGTCGACACGTGGTCGTAGGTGGTCACTGGTAAGTCTCCATCATGGTGGAGAGGAGTTCCCGCATAGTGGTTACTATGTGGGAACTCTATGCGAACCTCAGTTTGGTCGCTGGAAAAATTTTCAACAAGCTGAAAAATTTTCTGCGAGTAAAAATTGGTCGGCATGGAGAAAATCGATATTTTTGAACTCGTAGTGCAGTGGTAGTGGGGTTGCCATGTCGTTGTAGGTTGTCGAGGTAGCCGTAGGTAATCTACTTTGCTGACCGGGCATTTTAATTGGCTCATTGGGGGAAAAAAACGTAAGCACGAGAGTTCAGAACCAAGGAAAACCGACCGGTAATGTTAAATGCCCGCTAAACTTCACAGCTGTGTATCTCTGGCTTATCAAAAGTTGTCTGGCATCTTAAAAGTGTCTCCACTCCTTCTCCCCCCCCCACTTCACTCCCCTTCTCCCTCCTTCTCCCCCCTACTCTCTCCTTCTCCCCCCTTCTCCCCCCTTCTCCCCTCCCCCCTCCCCCCGCTCTTTTAAAGGACTTACCGTACACTGTGCCAGCCGTCTTTAACCTTCCTGTTCATCGCGGGTATCACCTTGGCTTTGCACCGTGTGAATTTCAGACAGCGCTCCCCCGCTTTCCCTGGCCCCAGCCTTTGCAATGTGTTTGTGCGTGTGTTCAGCGCTGCTGGTCGATCCAGCTCGCGGTTTTTCAGGCTAGTGCCCCCGAGCTTGAAGGTCGCAGTTTGCTGAAAAGTCGGGTAGTGGGACAGGCCCTTACAGAATGTGTCTGTGCATAGCAGTAAAAATTGTTCCTTTGGCAAAAGGCCATTTAAAAACTAGGCTCTTTTTCCTTTTTGCCATTCAAGTAAATAACCTCACATTCTCTTACACATACAGTGCTCAACATTTTCTTGGTGAAATAGTCCACATCATTTACTTTCTGTTCCATCCGTCCCTAGCATTGCCTCATTGGAAAACCTACTGTTTTATCTGACATTTATTTAAATTGAGACTAGCTGAGGATGCAGTGTTATCCCTATGGGGCACCACTATCAAAAGTCTGCAAGTTTCAAGACAACCCTTTTAATGTTTTCTGTTTCTTTTATCCAACCATATTCCAATAATAATATATAATCCCCAAGCCTTATTTTGTGTTTCAGTATTTTGTTTGATAATTTGTCAAAAACCCTTTGAAAATTCTGATGTACTTCATCTACTTTATCTATAGCACTAGTTACATCCTAAAAATCTCTGTAAAATTGTCACATACGATTTTTCCTTTGTGACATTATGATGACTTTATTAATCATATCATGATTTTCTTGGATCTTCTAGGTGCCTTGTTTTCATTTCTCAACATCCTAAGAGGCTTCATTGGATCTTTCATCAGCTGAAAGGTGTTGCAAGTATCTTTCAGTCTATTTGAAGTGCTGAAAACCTAATGGGACAATCGGAAACCTGTCTAGGCAAATCTTAAAGGGCACCCATCCTTGCCACTAGTTGTCAATGGAGTTTTGTACCTCGAACAGACTGCAGGCAGGTGCCCTTTAAGAACTTGCAAGTTTCTGCAGGTCTGCTCTAGATCCCTCCACATTGTACCCTGACCAATGTGGAAGCCTGTGCCTTCCTCCCACAGCTGAGTTTTCCCTCATTGGTTTGTGCCACCTTGGCTTTGATTTTATATTTAATCATTATCAAATCACATTGTTCAGTTACATACTCTCCTGAGCCTAAATGGCTTCTCTTTGAATTGAAGAATGAATTGTTACTTGTGACCTTTGATCCTTCCAAATCTTCGATCTGTTCAGCTCGGCAAGGTCACAACAATGTATTACTGGCAACTTTCTCTGGTCACACCAACAACCCTACAGTTTAGGTTAGGACTAATAAGCAAGTAAGGGGACAAAGGTTCACTACTCTTTCTCCAGCAGTTATTTGAGCGGAATGTCTTGAGGAATGCACTTTCTTCTTAAAGCAACATGCCACCTATATGTAACCTATCACATTGCTTTATTTATGTTAAGTGCAGGTTGTGTCTTAGTCCTTTCTCTGAAATAAAAGAGTGTTGTTGAATTGGAAAGTAGTGGCAAGAACATTAAAAGTGTCAATCTTGCACATGTGAAGTTGATTCATTGTTAATATAACATAATCAGGGCAAATTCAGTCCAACTACAACTGATTTTCATTGTGGGGTTGCATTCTAAGACTTGAATTCTTTGGTAGCTATTGTAGCTCCCTCCTCAGCATGCAGCAGTAGCCCTGCGAACATGACGATACAGCTTATCTTTTGTTCTGTTCGTGCAATTTCATGCCTCTGTGACTTTCTGTGTATGGATTCAACTTGTGAGTATTTCAGAAGAGGTACTGTCAGTAACTGTCAGACTAAAAATAGCATTCAGTAGCTATATGAATAAGAGCCAATGATTACTCTGAGGACTTCTGCAGCCAGTGTGAGAGTTAAATGGTTCTGATGGCTTTAGAAATACTTCATCATTCTAAAATAAAAAAATCAAGTGGCTTTCAAATCAGACTCGGTTCTGAACCAATCAAAGATGCCTTTGATGATATTCTGCAATGGATTCATATTAATGCCTCTCAAATGAAAAGTTGTTAGGCTGAGTCTCTGAAGTATCCATCTGGTTAAACCTGGAAGTATCTGGGTAAAGAAACTGTGGAATCTCTCTTACATTTGTAACAGTTGCGACAGAGGTAAATTAAGAACATTTGCCATCTTAAATTTCAGCAAATTTTATTTGCAGTGCAGTCATTGTTGGCCAGAAGATTGAATTGTTTGTCTATTACAAGGTTACATAAGGGTTAAATATCCATCCACTCCCCCTTTACCTTATGCATTTTCATTTCCCCTTCTAAATGGAACTACTGACACACGCTGTGATACCTTTCATCCAGTTTTTGGTACACATGCCAGGTGGCAGGCAGCATGGAATAAAGCTGGGGGTACACAAAAATGCTGGAGAAACTCAGCGGGTGCAGCAGCATCTATGGAGCGAAGGAAATAGGCAACGTTTCGGGCCAAAACCCTTCTTCAGACTGATAGGGGGTGGGGGCAGGGAGAAGAAAGGAAAAAGGAGGAGGAGGAGCCCGAGGGCTGAGGGAGAGATAGGAAGGGGAGGAGACAGCAAGGACTAACAAAATTGGGAGAATTCAATGTTCATGACCCCAGGATGCAGACTCCCCAAGCGGAATATGAGGTG